>PQFF01000131.1:321563-331563 GCA_003547095.1 Diversispora epigaea
TAATAATAATAATAATAATAATAATAATAATAATAATAATAATAATAAAGTGTTATTTCAAAATCATACATAAAAAAACAAATAACAACAAATCGGATTAGATAGAGAGAGATATATAAATATACCTTAAGAGCATCGGCGTGACAAGTAGCATGATAAAAAATTCCTTCAACTTTAACAGCATTTCTATATAACCATTCTTCATCCGAATCATTCCAAAAGGATTCAAATTTTTCTTTACAAATGGGACACGGTTTATCAACTTTATCAGGATCTGAAGGAGCAATAACAGTTGATTCACTAGACGTTTCATCTTTCTTATTGGTTTGAGATGAACCAGTTTGATTTTTTTGATTTTTCGTATTCTTGACAGAATTGGTATTATCGAAATCAAAGAATGCGGGTGATTGAGTATTTTTGGTATCGGCTTCTCTTGAATGAATCCAATCCTATATATATATATATCAATAATAATTATGATAATAAAAATAATAATGATAATAATAATAAAAATAATAAAAAATAATAAAAAATAATCAAAAATATTTAAAAAAAAAAAAAAAGTTATTTATTATATACATTAAGACATTATTAGGTTATGAGGTTATAAAAAAAAATAATAATAAATGATAGTAGTAATAGTGGGTAGTAATAAAAAAATTAAGATATATGACTGACCTCTTCACCAACAAACCAACATCGACTTTGTGTCTTTTTGGCTCTTTCTTTCATTCTACGATTTTGACGAAAATGCCAATCCAAATGAGAATCCATCTTCGCTTTACCTACTTCATCTCTAGAATATCGAAATCCACATTGTTTGCATTGAAGAGGAAATGCGTCATATAGAATTGAAATTGCTCCTTCCCGTTTACTAAAANCGGATTTAAATAAACCAGTTCAAAAACATTTGATCAAGGTTTATGGAACTCTTTGCGGTCTTTCCGTGATCGCGGGTTTGGGAGCTTATGCACACGTCTTTGGTTTATTCTTCTTTGGAGTAAGTAATAATAATATATTTGTTGTATTTTATGTTTGTGATTTCTGATTTCTATTTGTTTATTTATTTATATGTATATATATATATATATATATGGAATTATTAAAACTCCTATTTTCTTATTACTCCGCCTTTTTTTTTTCTTAGGGTGGCTTTGTTTCGTTTTTGGTTGGCATTGCTGCGTTGGTTGGCATAATGTCATTGCCTAATACACCGGGAAACAAATTAACTCGTTATGGACTTTTAGGAGTAAGTTCTTTCTTCCTCACTTATATTATTAAATAAATTTAAAAAGTTATTATATATTTTATATATAATAAATGATCTAATATGATGATTTTGAATTTTCAAGGTTTTCGGTTTTATGGAAGGACTCTCTATCGGACCAGTAGTTAAATACGCACTTTCGATTAGTATTTCGTATGTAATAATATTTATACCACTATTTTTCATTATTATTTTTTTTATATATTATTTTTATACTGATTCTATTTCATATAAACAAATATATATATATATATGATTTCCTTTTTACAGTAATAATATCTTAATTAATGCATGCGTCGTGACCGGTTTAATGTTTAGTGCCTTTACATTAAGTGCTATGTTTACAAACAAAGCATATTTCATGTATCTTGGAGGAATCTTGGGTTCCGTTCTAAGTTTATTATTATGGACATCATTTATTAATTCTTTTATTGGTTCCAAATTTATCTTTGACATTGAAATTTATGTTGGATTATTTATGTTCTGTGGTTACGGTGAGTAATTAGTTAGTTAGTTCTACTTTTACGTGTTTTATCATAATTTAAAAAATAATTTTAAATAATTTAATAATTTAATATAATCTAATATAATCTAATATAATTTTTATATACAGTAATTTATGATACCCAACTTATCATTTACCGTGCTACCGAATTGGGTGTAAGAGATGAAGTTAGTGACGCTCTTACTTTGTTCATTGATCTCGTGGGAATCTTTGTAAGAATTTTGTTGATATTTTCTGATAAATCAGAAAAAAGTAATCAAAAACAAAAGGAAAGACGTAGTCGTAGGAAAGCAGGTTATTCTGGTCAATAAAAAAAAATATTTTAAATAAATCCAATTAATTCCAATTAAGTAAGAAAGATAAAAAAAAGAATAATTTAGATTAGTTAGATTAAATGTTTAACATTCATTTATTAATCAATTAGATTGGAAATTCACAAACATAACAACCTCTTATTTTTGAAAAAAAAAATCCAAAAAAAATAATTTTTATTCTTTTTTTTTGTAATTTTTGTTTTGTTTGTTTTTTTTTTTGTGCATAATTATGATTATATTGATTATGTTGTAATTATTTACTACTTTTATTACTATTACTATTATCCTTATTCTCATTACTATACTTCTAATTATTTGTAGTGATCATAATTATTCTTTAACTTAATAATAAAGTTTTTTTGTAAAAATTCAATATTTTAATGGTTGATTATAATTTCATGTCAAATGTCAATTTCAAAAAGTCAATATAATATTTATGATTATAAATGTCAATGTTTATTGTTACTTTATTTCATTCAATTACATCATAATATATTTTCTTGATACAAGATTAGTTTTTTGTTCAAGAATTTTTCATCAATTTTTAGATGAATTAGAATCTATCTCTAAATATTTAAAATAAAAATAAAGAAAACAAGAAAACGAGAAAAAGAAAAAAGAAAAACAAATGAAGAAGAAAAAAAAAAGAAAAGATATAATAAATTCAATAGTAGTAATATTAATAAAAGATAAAAAAAAAATAAAAATATATAAAATGAAATAATAAATCATGAAACCATACGTAATAATAATACTCAAATAATAATATACCATCACATTCGGTAAAAAATAAAAAAATAAAAAACATAAAATTTGTTGACCCACAATTTTAATTTCTTATTATTGTGATTATTATCATTATTATTAAATCCTTAATAATAATTTGAGAGTGAGAGTGAGAGAGATAGCGTGTGAGAGAGAGAAAAAAACGACATTGATTTTGAAATTTGAAAATATTATTATTATATTATTATTCTTCTTGGGAAACCACTACAACAACAACAACGATAAGAGAGAAGATCAAAGACAAAAGAGAACAAATAATAATAATAATAATAATAATAATAATCAAAGACAAAAAGCAAATACTCAAATAATAATAATAATATAATATAATATATCACCCATTATTATTCCTTAACATTCCAAATATATGATATTGTTATAATGATTGTCACGATATACCCATTTGATATAACCAATTTTTGTACTTAAGTTCCAGATTCCAAATTATTATTATTATTATTGCCATTAGTAACGAATGCCAGACCAGAACGAATGCCAGGATGAATAATAAATTTTGTTTGCCAAGAGAGGGAGAGAGAGAGAGTAAATTTTTTTGTTTCCCCCAAAAAAAAAAAAATAATAAATTAAAACAACACATGTTATAAACAAACACACATCTCATAAAAGATGAATGATGGTTATTATTATTATTATTATTATTGTTATCACAATTGTAATAATTCTCCTTTCTATTTTTTTTTTTTGATTTTTTGATTTTTTTTTTTTAATTTGGTTGATTTTTTTTTTTTTCTGGTTGAAAAGTTTTGGTGGTGTATCACTTTTGTTAATATTTGTCAAGATTGTCATTAATAGTAAATTGGTTTTAATTGTTTTTGAATTGAATTGAATATATATTTGTATCATTTTTCGTAAAAAATAATGACCTTTAATATTTGTAAAAATCCTTTTTGTGTAAAAATTTTTGAATAAAATAATCATCTTCAGTTAAGTAATTTATTCATGAAACCAGAGCTTGACGTTTCGACATTTCAATTCGATCATTGGGTGGAGTCTAGATAATTAAATTAATATATTAATACGATATGAATATTCTTAATGTTCTTAACGTTCTTAATGTTCTTTACTGTTCTTTTTTTTTTTTTNTATTATTGTGATTATTATCATTATTATTAAATCCTTAATAATAATTTGAGAGTGAGAGTGAGAGAGATAGCGTGTGAGAGAGAGAAAAAAACGACATTGATTTTGAAATTTGAAAATATTATTATTATATTATTATTCTTCTTGGGAAACCACTACAACAACAACAACGATAAGAGAGAAGATCAAAGACAAAAGAGAACAAATAATAATAATAATAATAATAATAATAATAATAATAAAGTGTTATTTCAAAATCATACATAAAAAAACAAATAACAACAAATCGGATTAGATAGAGAGAGATATATAAATATACCTTAAGAGCATCGGCGTGACAAGTAGCATGATAAAAAATTCCTTCAACTTTAACAGCATTTCTATATAACCATTCTTCATCCGAATCATTCCAAAAGGATTCAAATTTTTCTTTACAAATGGGACACGGTTTATCAACTTTATCAGGATCTGAAGGAGCAATAACAGTTGATTCACTAGACGTTTCATCTTTCTTATTGGTTTGAGATGAACCAGTTTGATTTTTTTGATTTTTCGTATTCTTGACAGAATTGGTATTATCGAAATCAAAGAATGCGGGTGATTGAGTATTTTTGGTATCGGCTTCTCTTGAATGAATCCAATCCTATATATATATATATCAATAATAATTATGATAATAAAAATAATAATGATAATAATAATAAAAATAATAAAAAATAATAAAAAATAATCAAAAATATTTAAAAAAAAAAAAAAAGTTATTTATTATATACATTAAGACATTATTAGGTTATGAGGTTATAAAAAAAAATAATAATAAATGATAGTAGTAATAGTGGGTAGTAATAAAAAAATTAAGATATATGACTGACCTCTTCACCAACAAACCAACATCGACTTTGTGTCTTTTTGGCTCTTTCTTTCATTCTACGATTTTGACGAAAATGCCAATCCAAATGAGAATCCATCTTCGCTTTACCTACTTCATCTCTAGAATATCGAAATCCACATTGTTTGCATTGAAGAGGAAATGCGTCATATAGAATTGAAATTGCTCCTTCCCGTTTACTAAAATTTATAATAAATGTATTTTAGTAATGTGTATAAAATTTGATCAATTAAAATTAATGTAATGTAATGTAATTAATTAATTAATTAATGAATTGTTTTCCTTACCGTTGAATTTCATTACTAGTGAATTGAATTTTAGGTAAATTATTTACATGTAGTATATTTATAGGTGTTCCATTTAATTGAGGTGGTGTAGGAGTAAATCCACCTACATTAGGAGTAGCTGTAGTAGTTGTTGAGGCGGTGGTTGATGTTGATGATGATGATGTTGTTGTTGTTGTTGTTGTAGAAGGACCAGTAACGGTATTATTATTATTATTATTATTATTATTAGTATTAAGAGGAGGTATCGCCAAATTTCCCACAATATTATTATTATTACCAATTAATCCAAATTCCATTAAATTTTTAACTAATATATTAGGATCAGTTAAAAGATTGTTATGTGATGAAGTATTATTATTACCAAGAGGGACTACTACAGGATTTGGGGTAGTTGTATTATTATTATGATGATGATGATGATGATGAATTGGTAAGGAATTTGTTGATGTTGCATAAGGTGCAGTTGTGGAAGGATTAACAATGGTAGTAGCTGCGGCAAGTAAAGTGGATAATGCATTGATATCTTGTTGAGTTCCAGTAATAGTTGGTGTAGTAAGATTAGGAGGATATGGTGCTAATAATGTTACAGGTGGTGGTGGTGGTGGTGGTGCTTGAGTTGTAGTAGATGTGGTTGATAATTGAGTAGCGAAAAGTTGTCGAACTTGTTGAATTTGATCATTGCTTAAAGGTGCCTTTTGAATTGCTTCAGATAACTAAAATGTACAATCCATTTTATATACACACACACACACACACACACACATACACACACACGCACACACAATCAATACAATTAATAAAATTAATAAAATTAATATAAATTATACATTATAATAACATTAACATTAACGAATCATAATTTAATTATCCCAACCTGTTGCAAATTTACAATTTGATTTTGATTAAGTAAATCACCAGGATTTTGTAATGCAAGTTGTTGGCGTTGTAAAATGAATTGTCGACATTCCTGTAATAATCTTTGTTGATCTGGGGGTGGAACGAATACTTGACTTTGTTGTTGTAACAACTGCGGAACGGGTGTTTTACTTGAATACTATTGTGTAATAAAGGGTGTTGATAAAAATCAATTATTAGTACCAAAATTAAATATTTCTCATTCGTTTTTTTCTCTCTCTTTTTTTTTTATATGTCATTATGTTCGTAGTATCAACACCCTGAAACACTCCAAGAAGCATCATTTCATCAGGAGGATCAAAGCGAAATGGTTTGGTTTTTAATAGATATTTATGATTTGGAGTCACGATTTTTTATTTTGTTTGTTTTGTTTTATCACTTTTTGACTTGATTTTTTTTTATATTTTATATTTTTTTTTTTAAAGAATTCTTTTCGGGATGTTTTTTCTTTTTTTTGATTATAGAAAGAACAAAAAATCCATTTTTTTTTTTATGAATTTATTCTTTCCTTTCTTTGATTTTCGATTTTTATGATCTCATTATTATTACTTTTTAATACATTATATACATCGGCACATCCCTCTGTTGTTGATTTATAAAGGTTGTTTATAAATGTATTACTCGCTATCAATATAATTTCCCATCTAATAATTATATACCATGAACGAATAATACGGACAATTTCACCAACCACCACATTTTGAAGATAATAAAATAACACGACTCTTGAAATTAAAATTACATTTATATTATCAAAGATTCTCGGGAGATGAAAAAAAAATTTTTTTTTTTTTTAAATAAACTTTTAAACTGAACTGAACTGAATTGAATTGAATTGAACTGAATTGAACTGAATTGAACTGAATTGAACTGAATTGAACTGAATTGAACTGAATTGAACNTAAAAAAAAGAATAATTTAGATTAGTTAGATTAAATGTTTAACATTCATTTATTAATCAATTAGATTGGAAATTCACAAACATAACAACCTCTTATTTTTGAAAAAAAAAATCCAAAAAAAATAATTTTTATTCTTTTTTTTTGTAATTTTTGTTTTGTTTGTTTTTTTTTTTGTGCATAATTATGATTATATTGATTATGTTGTAATTATTTACTACTTTTATTACTATTACTATTATCCTTATTCTCATTACTATACTTCTAATTATTTGTAGTGATCATAATTATTCTTTAACTTAATAATAAAGTTTTTTTGTAAAAATTCAATATTTTAATGGTTGATTATAATTTCATGTCAAATGTCAATTTCAAAAAGTCAATATAATATTTATGATTATAAATGTCAATGTTTATTGTTACTTTATTTCATTCAATTACATCATAATATATTTTCTTGATACAAGATTAGTTTTTTGTTCAAGAATTTTTCATCAATTTTTAGATGAATTAGAATCTATCTCTAAATATTTAAAATAAAAATAAAGAAAACAAGAAAACGAGAAAAAGAAAAAAGAAAAACAAATGAAGAAGAAAAAAAAAAGAAAAGATATAATAAATTCAATAGTAGTAATATTAATAAAAGATAAAAAAAAAATAAAAATATATAAAATGAAATAATAAATCATGAAACCATACGTAATAATAATACTCAAATAATAATATACCATCACATTCGGTAAAAAATAAAAAAATAAAAAACATAAAATTTGTTGACCCACAATTTTAATTTCTTATTATTGTGATTATTATCATTATTATTAAATCCTTAATAATAATTTGAGAGTGAGAGTGAGAGAGATAGCGTGTGAGAGAGAGAAAAAAACGACATTGATTTTGAAATTTGAAAATATTATTATTATATTATTATTCTTCTTGGGAAACCACTACAACAACAACAACGATAAGAGAGAAGATCAAAGACAAAAGAGAACAAATAATAATAATAATAATAATAATAATAATCAAAGACAAAAAGCAAATACTCAAATAATAATAATAATATAATATAATATATCACCCATTATTATTCCTTAACATTCCAAATATATGATATTGTTATAATGATTGTCACGATATACCCATTTGATATAACCAATTTTTGTACTTAAGTTCCAGATTCCAAATTATTATTATTATTATTGCCATTAGTAACGAATGCCAGACCAGAACGAATGCCAGGATGAATAATAAATTTTGTTTGCCAAGAGAGGGAGAGAGAGAGAGTAAATTTTTTTGTTTCCCCCAAAAAAAAAAAAATAATAAATTAAAACAACACATGTTATAAACAAACACACATCTCATAAAAGATGAATGATGGTTATTATTATTATTATTATTATTGTTATCACAATTGTAATAATTCTCCTTTCTATTTTTTTTTTTTGATTTTTTGATTTTTTTTTTTTAATTTGGTTGATTTTTTTTTTTTTCTGGTTGAAAAGTTTTGGTGGTGTATCACTTTTGTTAATATTTGTCAAGATTGTCATTAATAGTAAATTGGTTTTAATTGTTTTTGAATTGAATTGAATATATATTTGTATCATTTTTCGTAAAAAATAATGACCTTTAATATTTGTAAAAATCCTTTTTGTGTAAAAATTTTTGAATAAAATAATCATCTTCAGTTAAGTAATTTATTCATGAAACCAGAGCTTGACGTTTCGACATTTCAATTCGATCATTGGGTGGAGTCTAGATAATTAAATTAATATATTAATACGATATGAATATTCTTAATGTTCTTAACGTTCTTAATGTTCTTTACTGTTCTTTTTTTTTTTTTTTGTTAAATATTATTTAAAATTCATCATTTAAAATTAATCATTTAAAATTCATCATTTAAAATTAATCATTTAAAATTCATCATTTAAATTTATATATAATTACCTCAGCCTTTCGTTTACCAAGAACTCCATTTTCAGTAGTAGAACTCTTAATTTGAGCATTTTTAACCTTGGGAGATTTGGGAGATCCTTTAAGAGGTGATCTAGGAGATCCTTTAGCTTGAGTTGATCTTTTAACATGTTGCTGATTCTTTTTTTTTTTTTAAAAAAAAAAATAATAATAATAATAATAATAATAATAATAATAATCAAAGACAAAAAGCAAATACTCAAATAATAATAATAATATAATATAATATATCACCCATTATTATTCCTTAACATTCCAAATATATGATATTGTTATAATGATTGTCACGATATACCCATTTGATATAACCAATTTTTGTACTTAAGTTCCAGATTCCAAATTATTATTATTATTATTGCCATTAGTAACGAATGCCAGACCAGAACGAATGCCAGGATGAATAATAAATTTTGTTTGCCAAGAGAGGGAGAGAGAGAGAGTAAATTTTTTTGTTTCCCCCAAAAAAAAAAAAATAATAAATTAAAACAACACATGTTATAAACAAACACACATCTCATAAAAGATGAATGATGGTTATTATTATTATTATTATTATTGTTATCACAATTGTAATAATTCTCCTTTCTATTTTTTTTTTTTGATTTTTTGATTTTTTTTTTTTAATTTGGTTGATTTTTTTTTTTTTCTGGTTGAAAAGTTTTGGTGGTGTATCACTTTTGTTAATATTTGTCAAGATTGTCATTAATAGTAAATTGGTTTTAATTGTTTTTGAATTGAATTGAATATATATTTGTATCATTTTTCGTAAAAAATAATGACCTTTAATATTTGTAAAAATCCTTTTTGTGTAAAAATTTTTGAATAAAATAATCATCTTCAGTTAAGTAATTTATTCATGAAACCAGAGCTTGACGTTTCGACATTTCAATTCGATCATTGGGTGGAGTCTAGATAATTAAATTAATATATTAATACGATATGAATATTCTTAATGTTCTTAACGTTCTTAATGTTCTTTACTGTTCTTTTTTTTTTTTTTTGTTAAATATTATTTAAAATTCATCATTTAAAATTAATCATTTAAAATTCATCATTTAAA
>PQFF01000131.1:333202-405965 GCA_003547095.1 Diversispora epigaea
CTGAATTGAACTGAATTGAACTGAATTGAACTGAATTGAACTGAATTGAACTGAATTGAACTGAATTGAACTGAATTGAACTGAATTGAATTGAATTGAACTGAACTGATAATATGATGCAAATTGAAGCAATCAAGGAAAGTAGTACAAACCAACCAACCAAACGAACAAATGATAACAAACAAACAATATATATTTGAAATGATGAAATGATAAAATGGTGATGATGATAATAATGATAACGAACTAACCTGTTGAGTATTATAATATCCTTGACGATTATGAGTATCAGAATATGTTGTAATTCCATTATTATATCTTGAATTATCAACCCATTGATTTGTAGTATTTTGTTGAACTGGTTGAATTTGATTCATTTGATTAACTTGTTGAAGTTGTGGATTCTGTTGTTGCTGTTGTTGTTGTTGTTGTTGCTGCTGTTGTTGTTGTGGTGGTGGATGTTGTTGTTGTGGTGGATGTTGAGGCGGTTGTTGTTGTTGTTGTTGTTGATAATTGACTAATGAACTTTGTCCCTATAATTATATGAAAAAAATATGAAAAAAGGATTTAATAAAAATTCATAATGTAATGTAAAGAAAAATGACAATAATATTAAAGAAAAATGAGAAAAAAAAATGACACTAACAATTGCTCCACTCAAAAAATTTGGATTAATATGAATATGAGATCTACCACCATCTATAGATCCTCGTGATTGATATCGCATTTGTTGTTTCATTAAAGCTCTCTCAATCTGCCCTGTAACTTCGGCAGAATATACTGGTGCCCCATTAGGTCCAATTATCCAAGTTGCCAATACTCGTTCTAATTTTTGTTTCGTAGGTTGATCCACAACATTATATATTTCCATGAATGTGTGACAAAGGTTTCTAGCAAAAAGTTGGATATATGTACCTCCAACATTTTTACTAATTGAGTCTAGGAGGTAAAGTACTGGTAACTTTTGAGTAGGAGTTACCTAGAATATGGCGCAGTTGGTAAAATATTATTATTATTATTATTATTATTATTATTATTATTTATTATTAAAATTAAAACTAAGTTTACAACAATACATAATATTTTTTATTCTTATTATCATTTTATTATCATTATTTTAATCTTTTCTAACTAAAATCTATGTATAATAGACTAACTTTATGATATGACTTCGTAAATATATATATATATTGGAAGTTCGTTGATCCGTCCCCACTTTGTCATATTGTCATTTATAAAAATACTTACTGCACGAATTTGGTCTTCGATGGCTTGGACAATAGCCCTCGCCGCATTTATATTTTCTTGTGCAAGAATAGTCAAGTTATTTATTATGGGTTTTGAGTTGAATGTCAATTCTTGAAGTGACACTCGGTAATCTTGTCTAACATTTTCGAGATCCATGTCGGTGCTTGCCATAGAAAATTTTTTTATTTGAAAAAAAAAAAAAGTTATAAAACCTGAAACTGAAACAAAAAAAAAAATTTAAAATATCCACAATATTATATATTGTGTAGATTTCATGTCATTCAAACGTGTCGTATCACTGAATAACTAGAATATTCCTTGGCATGTGATTTTACATAATAATAATTGAATAATGAGTTTTTCATTTATCTAATATTACTTGTAATACTTGTGATACTTGTAATGCTTGTAATGATTGTAAAGTAAAAAAAAACTAATAGTTCAAAATTAACGCTTTAGTGAACTGATTTATTTAAGAAAATCAAATAATAATATCATTCTAAAACATCATTTTTTGATATTTTTAATTGCTCTTGGTTTGACAAATATTGGTGGGATATAGAATCTAGGGATATCACCAGAAATAGGATGTCACTATAATCAAAAATATCAAAAATATCAAAAATGATGATCTAATTTTACTAAGTTATTTATACAATCTATTTTTACTCATTCGTAAAAAAAAAAAATACGCCTACACCGGAACGTATCACCGTTTTTTTTTAATCCGAGCATAGACTTCTCATGGGTACTTCCAAACTGCCTCGAAAGGCTAAGATTAAAAAATGGGGATCGTATGATTTTTTTTTTTTGCAAAATCAAAAAGACTTGTGATGAAAAATCTCAAAATATTAACAAAGAAAGGGGTAAAGATTTTCTCATTCTATTCATAGATGAATTTCTAAGTTCGGAATGAATGCCAAGTGGACCCGTAACAAGACTTGATAAATTTAATTGAAAAAAAATTGTTGAACAAAGATTAAAGGTGAGATGTTCTAACTTAAACTGGTCAACAAATTTTTTCTCTGTGTGGGATTCACGATGATTCCTTTTATATCAAAAGATCCCAACTTTCACATCATCATCAGACTAGTAATATGTATTAATTTAACTTTTATCACGTTAGATTATTATTATTATTATTATTATTATTATTATTATTATTATTATTATTATTATTATTATTATTATTATTATTATTATTATTATTATTATTATTATTATTATTATTATTATTATACATTCAGATATATTTTTTTGTATTGGACTCTTACCGTTTAGTCCATTCTTTAGCAACCTTGTCATGTTCTTCACGGCTATGCAAATATTGATGTGCGATACTACCAACCAAGGGATCATCTGTTTAATTAATAAATTAATTAATAAAAAATATTTGATATTATAAAATCTATCTATAATAATTTATAATAATTTATAATAATTTATAATAATTATATTAATTATATTATTACACAACTTACGTGGATTCGCATCAGTCAATAATGAGCATATTGACNTTCAAGTCTAAAAAAAGAAAGATTAAAGGCATCATTGATCTAAAACAAAATATCTATGAATTCAGAATATAGTTGTACATTTTTCTTGTAAAAAATAAATTTATGCAACTTGCATCAAAGTCATTAAAATGGAGGAAGAACAAATACTGAGAAAAAACTAGAAAAAGTTATTATTACAATAAGAAAAACCAAATTAAACATTTACATTTCAAATTTCCAACATCGTTAACAATCAGGATGCGTAACTAAAAAATTACAAATCAAATTAATTTATTTATATTATTATTATTATTATTATTATTATTATCATAATAGAAATGGTTGGATATTATCAGTGATTACAATAATTACAATAATTACAATGAAAAGGTAAACCATTTTTTAGTTGATATCAAAGACAAATTAAAAATTATGGAAATTATGGGTACAACAACAATTAAAAATAGAAAGTTCTTTGTAAACTAATAAAATATTCATATTCATTTCTAGGGAAATTATTATCAATGTAGACGTAACAAATCTCAGAAAGAAAGATGAGGTAATGATGACGTAATATACGAAGAAGTAAAGTTGACTACTGATTGACTTGGTACTGGTTCAGTAAAAACAATAAATCCATATTTTATGTCACAGAAACAAAAGAATATGAATATTTCACAACTTGAGTAATGAATTGTATGATTACAACAAAAATGGCATTTATGATGAAATTTATTTCCTTTATTGAATTATTAGTACTGATGAATTGTAAAAAACAAAATGGAAACAAGCTTGTCATGAATTTCATTACTAAATTGAATTATTGTTTAATCATTATATTACGATAGTAACAAACAATCAATCATATTTTGGGGTTATCAAAAATTCTTTCACGATTCCCCAAAGGAGATTGACCACAAAAACTTGATATTTTTGTTAATGTTATGATCGACACTAAATTAATATTCAATGACATCAATCATTTTCTTTCATGTTGAACAGCTGATAATCCTTATCTGATGATGATAAAGACAATTTTCTTTGTATTTCCATTATCTTAATTAGATGAGATCCAAATAGAGAAAGAATGACGAAATTGGACTATGCATGTGAAACAAGTATAATATAGAAATGTGCACAAATTAATTTTATTTAAAAATACTGGCCCAAAAAAAAAAAATTTGATGAAAAAAGGAAAAAAACCTTTCAACCCATTTCATTGGCAGTGGTGGTGGTGGTGGTGCAGATTTAACGGAAACATTAATGTTAATGAAAATGTTTTAGAAGATGTATAAAAATTATGAATAATAAGTAAGGATAAATGAATATTAATAAATATTTTCGCCCTTAAACCTAAAACATTTGTTCATAAAATGATACAGCTGACTGGAATTTTTCACTTATGATGTTTATTTTAGAATTATTTCTTCGAATGTTCATCCCTGATACGGTTAATAAGGTATGGTTCAATTTTTCACATGGAACATTGATATCATTTTATAAAAATAGATGAGATTAAGAATTCGTCATAATGATAAATTGTTTCACATGTGCCACCAAAATTAATATTAATACTGCCCTGCATACTCGCGATGAAATTTAATTTCATTCCTTCGAAGATTAAAAAAAGAAGTCAAAAAAAACCCCCCAAGAAAAAAAAAAATGAGCAAAAAAAATGGTGACAAAAAAAACTTTTCAACCCATTTCATTGCTGGTGGTGGTGCCGGTTTTACGGAAGCATTATGTTGTCATCCTTTAGATACTGTAAAAGTTAGAATGCAGTTGAGCCAAAGAGTAAATTTTAAAAATCTCTCATCTCGAATTATCGAATTGTTTGAAATTTCTCAATTCATTATTTTTTTACATTTATTTTTTTATTTTATTTTAGAGCGTGAGACCGGGATTCCTCACTGTAGCTGTAAAAATTATAAAAGCAGAATCTCCATTAGGTCTATACAAGGGTCTGGGAGCTGTATTAACAGGAATTGTACCAAAAATGGCAATTCGGTTTTCTAGTTTTGAATTCTATAAGGGTTTATTAAAAAACAAAACGACGGGCAATGTTTCAACCACGGCCACATTTTTCGGTAAATTGAACTCCATTATTCGAATACAGTAATTTATTTATGCATAAAAATTATAAAAATTTGATTTGTTCGATTTTATTGATTATTTACATTATTTATATATCATCATCAAATGATTTTATTGATGATCAAATGATTATTATAAGATTATCTAAAATCTTTATCTCACATTACACAAAAGATCTTTATTTATTTATTTATTCATTCATTCTTCTTCATTATTCAATTTCATTATATCATTTTTATGCATATGCAGCCGGGCTTGGTGCTGGAACTACAGAGGCTGTTCTTGTTGTGACGCCAATGGATGTCATCAAGATCCGTCTACAAGCACAATGTCATTCCATGACGGATCCATTAGATATTCCCAAGTATCGTAATGCGGCACACGCAGCTTATACTATTGTAAAAGAAGAGGGGATACGAGCTTTGTATAAAGGTGTAGCTTTGACCGCGCTTAGACAAGCCACAAATCAGGCTGTTAATTTTACTGTATATCAAGAAATGAAAAAACGAATGAAAACGATACAAGGAACCAAAGAAGGACAAGAATTGCCAGTCTATCAACATTTGTTGATGGGCGGTATTAGTGGTGCCATGGGTAAATCAATTTTTCTTTTTTGGAATTGATTATTAATGAGATTTTTTGTTTATGTTATTGATAAGATTTTTCTATGGGAATTGATAAGCGTGAGAGATTTATGAAAAAAATATATAATCAAATAACTAATAATCAAATCTTTTATTTATTCATTAAAATTAGGTCCCATCGCTAATGCACCTATTGACACCATAAAAACACGTATCCAACGATCTGCCAGCACCGAAAAGGGTTGGTCGAGACTTGTATCAGTCACAAGTAATCTTATTAAAAAAGAAGGTTGGCTTGCTTTATATAAAGGCTTGCTTCCTCGTTTGATGCGTGTAGGTGTAGGTCAAGCTGTTACTTTTGCCTCTTATGAACGAATTAAAATGTATCTAGATTTATTCTCCGATAAGGTACCACCACCCTTACCCATTCGAGTTAAATGACTTTAAAAAAATAGAAAGATTTTTTGAATGTTACTAGAATGTTAATTATTATAACTATTATATTATAACTATTATCATAACTACTGATAAAGGTGTTTTAATTATACAAATAGATAATACCTTGTAATTATATATAATTATTTACTGGGTACGTTTTTAATTTTTTTTTAATTAAATAGATTAGATTTCAGAGGGTTGGTTGGTTCAAAAAAAAAAAATGGGGAAAAAAGTAAAAAATGTGGCCATAAAATGACATTTATTAATTAGTATTTTAGTTTTAGCATTTTTTCATATCATTCCTTTTAATCCTTAATATTAATAATATTAATGAATAATAAAATTGTCACACCTACATTTTTAATGAATTAAAATTATAAATTTGGACAATTATGACAATAACAAATCAGTTGTCTATTTTAAGTTTAATAATCTGTAAATCATATGTGTAACTAAAACCATTAATAAACATGTGACATATATTTCTTAAATTATAATTAATATAGTTTAAAGAACAAAAAAGAAGAATAGCAATCTATATTTAATCGTCTCATAATATTATTTGCTCTATCTTATCACATTTTTTTTTCTCATTTTTTTTTTTCTCATTTTTTTTTTCTCATTTTTTTTTCTCATTTAACATTTTCAAGTCTAAAAAAAGAAAGATTAAAGGCATCATTGATCTAAAACAAAATATCTATGAATTCAGAATATAGTTGTACATTTTTCTTGTAAAAAATAAATTTATGCAACTTGCATCAAAGTCATTAAAATGGAGGAAGAACAAATACTGAGAAAAAACTAGAAAAAGTTATTATTACAATAAGAAAAACCAAATTAAACATTTACATTTCAAATTTCCAACATCGTTAACAATCAGGATGCGTAACTAAAAAATTACAAATCAAATTANTGTAAATCATATGTGTAACTAAAACCATTAATAAACATGTGACATATATTTCTTAAATTATAATTAATATAGTTTAAAGAACAAAAAAGAAGAATAGCAATCTATATTTAATCGTCTCATAATATTATTTGCTCTATCTTATCACATTTTTTTTTCTCATTTTTTTTTTTCTCATTTTTTTTTTCTCATTTTTTTTTCTCATTTAACATTTTCAAGTCTAAAAAAAGAAAGATTAAAGGCATCATTGATCTAAAACAAAATATCTATGAATTCAGAATATAGTTGTACATTTTTCTTGTAAAAAATAAATTTATGCAACTTGCATCAAAGTCATTAAAATGGAGGAAGAACAAATACTGAGAAAAAACTAGAAAAAGTTATTATTACAATAAGAAAAACCAAATTAAACATTTACATTTCAAATTTCCAACATCGTTAACAATCAGGATGCGTAACTAAAAAATTACAAATCAAATTAATTTATTTATATTATTATTATTATTATTATTATTATTATTATACATTCAGATATATTTTTTTGTATTGGACTCTTACCGTTTAGTCCATTCTTTAGCAACCTTGTCATGTTCTTCACGGCTATGCAAATATTGATGTGCGATACTACCAACCAAGGGATCATCTGTTTAATTAATAAATTAATTAATAAAAAATATTTGATATTATAAAATCTATCTATAATAATTTATAATAATTTATAATAATTTATAATAATTTATAATAATTTATAATAATTATATTAATTATATTATTACACAACTTACGTGGATTCGCATCAGTCAATAATGAGCATATTGACAACAAGACTTTAGAAATTGTCAAAGCAGGAGACCAATTGTCCTTGAGAATGTCAAGACAAATTTGTCCCGAGGAATTAATGTTACAATGGTAAATACGTGTACGGTAAACTACCTATATGAACGAACGTTTTTTTTTACATAAATGATATATTTACAATATATTTATAATTTATTTTTTACAATATATTTATGAAATATTTACAATATATTTCCAATCGTGCAGTCTAAAATTCTTTTTTTTTTAAAAAAAAATTCAATAGTTTTTTTAATAAATGACATGGAAGTAAAAAATTTTACCTTTGGAGGTTTAAATGGATAATCTTGTGGAAAAGTAATATCCAAGAAGAATACACCACCATCGTATGGGGAACCTGCAGGTCCCGTAATGGTGGAAGCCCATTCGTACAAGTTATCACCTTTTGGTCCAGCACTATAAATAAATTAATTAATTCAAAAAAAAAAAAAAAAAATCGTAAAAATCTTTGAATGCATTACATTTTAATTGTTATGAAAGAAAAGAAAAAAAAAAGTGTTTATTGTCTATATTATATTAAACATAAACGAACCTGCAGTTACAAGGGGGATCGAGACTAATTTCAGCAAGTTCTTTCTGAATCCTTAGTAGTTCATAATAAAAAGTTAAAAAAATTAAGTTTATATGGTCGAGAATTAGTACTCTGATCAAAATGTAAAGTCAATAATGCAACGCGATTTATATAAAATGCTAATAATGAAAGAATTTAAATGGATGTAATGAAAAATAAATGAATAAGTTTTTTTTACCTTTTTGCACTGCTACTAGTTGGATTAAACTTAGGTGTGATTTGTTTTCCAGTAGAGGAAGATGTGCCAGCTGTTGCAGTAGTTGTAGTAGTAATATTTGAGCGAGAGCTAGCACCGCGTCTATTAGAGGAAGTATTCATATTTTAAAAAAAAAAATGCTCACTTATGTATAATAGGGAGAGATTTTATTTTTCAAGAAAGATTTGTGATGGATTAAATGTATGTATCACTGAAGAGTATACTGGGGATTAGGAAAGTCCTTGTTTTCAAATCTGTTTTGAGGTCCTCGGTTCTTCTAACACTAATGGCTTTTGTAAACAAGAAAAGCAAGGTGACCCGTGTATTCTGCATAATAACATACATCATAGAACTATATTTGATTTGTTTGTTACAAATATGATATACTATTGATATCAAAAAACATGAAGCAAACACATGTTACTACTATGTGAAATAACAATGATGATGATGATGATTAACAAAATCTTTATTTAATCCTTATTCAATTCTTGATTTTATCCTTTAAACGTCACGGTAAATGAGTTATATTTATAGTTGATCTGGAATGTTCCAAATAATTATTTTTATACAGTTTAAATTTTTTTTTTTTTTTTTTTAATGCCAGATTAAAATTTTTGAGTGATAATCTATATTTATCACGTGAAATTAATCTATTTAGAAAATAATGTCGAGTTTAAAGTTAATAAAACCAATTCGTCTTTTTTTTCTGACATCTCCTAGAACAATTACCACCTTAGAAGAGTCCCAAGCTATATTTTCATTTTTTAACAGTAAAGGTGAATTAAGTGAATTTAAACTTCATAGGGTATTTCCGAAACCAATTTTTTTTATATTTTTACAAATTTGTAATTAGGTATAGTCGTTTGCGAAAAATAGTTTTTTTCATTAATTCAAGTATTTTTTCATTTTAAAATGAAGATATACTNATGATATACTATTGATATCAAAAAACATGAAGCAAACACATGTTACTACTATGTGAAATAACAATGATGATGATGATGATTAACAAAATCTTTATTTAATCCTTATTCAATTCTTGATTTTATCCTTTAAACGTCACGGTAAATGAGTTATATTTATAGTTGATCTGGAATGTTCCAAATAATTATTTTTATACAGTTTAAATTTTTTTTTTTTTTTTTTTAATGCCAGATTAAAATTTTTGAGTGATAATCTATATTTATCACGTGAAATTAATCTATTTAGAAAATAATGTCGAGTTTAAAGTTAATAAAACCAATTCGTCTTTTTTTTCTGACATCTCCTAGAACAATTACCACCTTAGAAGAGTCCCAAGCTATATTTTCATTTTTTAACAGTAAAGGTGAATTAAGTGAATTTAAACTTCATAGGGTATTTCCGAAACCAATTTTTTTTATATTTTTACAAATTTGTAATTAGGTATAGTCGTTTGCGAAAAATAGTTTTTTTCATTAATTCAAGTATTTTTTCATTTTAAAATGAAGATATACTACTTTTAACTTTTTCCAAAATCAATTAATTTAATTCTTTATTAACGTACAATTATTAAATTCCACAGGAACCATATGATAAGAAAACTTGTAGATATGGTTGGGCTTCTTATAAAGATAATGAAATTGCTAAAAGTTTAGCTGGAGAAATTTATTCTTTACCAATTAAATATTCAGTTGAAATTAAAATTAAAGAATCTGAAGATGATAGTACGTTTTCTTTCTCCGTCCTTTTGCTATTAAATATATATATATAGAGAAAGAGATTTAAAACATCCGAATAATCATTATTCTTTACAGATGAAATTCGAAAACAACTTCCACTATCTCGAAGACAACCGAGATTTAATGGATTTTATATTAAACCTGATGAACCTTTGATATCCAAGAGAATAACAACAGAACAGAGAACAGATTCATCTGAAAAGATAAATACAACAATTAAAGAATCAATTAAAGAATTTCCAATTACAGAACCCATTAATAGTGTTGATACTGTTAAGACTAATAAGGATAATAAGGATAATGAGGGAACGGCTGATAGTATAACTAGATCTAGTGAATTAAAGGATCTGAACAATGAAAATAAAAATTTAAAGGAATTAAGAAGAATCTTTGCTATTCGTGATAGTGTTAATAAAGGTAAAAATGTTATCGAAGATCAAATCAAATAGAACAGGTTTTTTATTATTATTTATCTTTAACGTTAAAAACTTTTACCGGTGTGGTTATTAATAGTGATGAAAATAATAATAATAATAATAATAATAATAATAATAATAATAATAATAATAATAATAATAATAATAATAATAATAATAATAATAATAATAATAATAATGGTAGTGCTAGTAGTAGAAACTTTTTTAAATAAAACCTTTATTTAAATATTATATACAAATACGTGCTATTACATATCTTTCGCTTTTTCCAATAACTTAAATACACTTGGAAGGTTTAACGCAATTACCGAAGTCACGTATCACGAATGTCGAATCTTTATAAAATAGAGAGTTGGTGTTTTTAAAAAAAAAACTTCACTAGAATAAAAAAGCTAGAATCCCTTAACTTAAATATATAATCGATTTGTGCAGGCACAGACACGGGTCCTAAAACATGTACGGCCCGCAGACATTAAAAAATAAACTAAAAATCATTCAAAACCTACTAACATTAGCTTTAACTCCTTATTCGGTTATAAATTATTCCCAAAGTTGAATAAAAAACATTATTTATGGTATGGTAAAATGTACTAGACAATTAATAAATAATACTTTAGTTTGAGAAGTTCTTATAAAATTAATTTGTAATTTTAGTGATGCCATTTATTTATTTTTTAAATTTTAACAAATGATGTTTATTATTATTGTGCAGGAACTTCTATCTAAATTATATTTTATGTATGAAATTGAATTGAATTGAATTGGTAATAAACTAAAACAAACAAAATAATAAAAAATAATAATAATGTTAAAAAAAAACATTTCATTCACTTTTCTTGTTTTCCCTTATCTTTCCAGTATCTTTAGAACTATAAGTCTTTTTTGCAAAATCAACGAACAAATAAATCAATGGTAACAAGTAACTAAGGTTAATATAAGTTGCTATCACTTGTTCTCTTGATATTAAACAATTATCCACAAATAAATAACCAAATGCAATAGAAGTTCCAATCAAAAATTGAATAATTTGCATTCTAGTCAAATATTTCTTACCGGGTGGATTAAATCCAATACCGGTCATTGCGTAATAAGCGTACATTATTGAATGAATGAATGAGTTGAATATTACAAATATCCAAATGGGTGCCGCCTTAAATTTGATTCCGGACCACATTGTTATCATGGCACCGAAATGATGATAGGTTTGTAAAAAAGAGGAACGACGACCCTTTAGAAGGATTATTATGGTGTCAACTATTTCATAATCTATTATTTTTAATTTAATATGAAAAATGAGTATATTAATCAAATTACAAGGATAAAAGATATTTGAAAGATTATTTAATAGATAATTAAAAAACACTTACATTTTGAAAGATAAAAGAGATAACCCCAATAACCGAGAGCATCATCCCAAAAACAACCATCTCGATCACAAAACTATCAAAAAAAAAAAAAAAAAGTTATTCTATTAATTAAAGTAACAAATTTCAGGAATAAAATTAAAGGGGATAAATAAATGAATAAAAACTTACTGCATCTGTAAAACTATCTCGATGTTTATAAAAATTCTTGAGAAAGGCTGGAGCAACTGACAAAAATGTCATAATTGAAAAAATACATAATGCTAAATTATGTAAAAATACAAAGGTAGTTATCAACTTTCCACTTTTTCTAAGATTTGTTGGTTTTATTCCTTTCTGTATTGCCACCATTCTTGAAACATTGCTTGATTTTGGGTTTAATATGGAGATAGATAATGCATATAAAGAAGCAAAGACTATGGGAAATCGATAATCCATAAGAATTGGATAAAGCTCGGGATATGGAATATCTTTGTGCGGAGAATNTTAAAAAACACTTACATTTTGAAAGATAAAAGAGATAACCCCAATAACCGAGAGCATCATCCCAAAAACAACCATCTCGATCACAAAACTATCAAAAAAAAAAAAAAAAAGTTATTCTATTAATTAAAGTAACAAATTTCAGGAATAAAATTAAAGGGGATAAATAAATGAATAAAAACTTACTGCATCTGTAAAACTATCTCGATGTTTATAAAAATTCTTGAGAAAGGCTGGAGCAACTGACAAAAATGTCATAATTGAAAAAATACATAATGCTAAATTATGTAAAAATACAAAGGTAGTTATCAACTTTCCACTTTTTCTAAGATTTGTTGGTTTTATTCCTTTCTGTATTGCCACCATTCTTGAAACATTGCTTGATTTTGGGTTTAATATGGAGATAGATAATGCATATAAAGAAGCAAAGACTATGGGAAATCGATAATCCATAAGAATTGGATAAAGCTCGGGATATGGAATATCTTTGTGCGGAGAATTGTTGGATAAAGAAATTGGTGGAAGAATATGAGAAATCGGTTCAAAAAATGCATTAGGATCCATTTTATTTTTTAAAAAAATAAATATTTGATATAATTTCTAATAGAGTTTTATAGATTAATTAATTTTTTGGGGTGTTGATTTTTTTTGATTCTTTTTATTTGTTGGAAAGAAATTTTTCAAAAAAACAATTTCGATTTGTTCTATCCCAATTTTGACATTGGATTTTGATGATCTATTAAATTCATATGACAATTGACACGGACATATGAGTTGATTTTTACAACGGAACTTATTACTATTTTTGGTTTATTATTTATTGTTTATTAAATATAAAAATTTCGAGTTTCTTTTCAAAAAAAAAAATTATATAAAAAAAAAACATGCATCAAAATTACATAATTTACATAATTTACATAATTTTTATAATGCTAACTAACTTTGGATCTTTTCCCATCCAAAATTCCCCCACTTTATCAAAAACTACCTTCCTTAGCGTTCTCGCTGGACTCTCATTACTGGTAACTGTTGGAATTGCCATTTATTCAAGTGGAAAAAAACTAAAAAAACTTCAAAATTACACCTTAAATTTAGAATCTCAAATTAATTCTTTACTCATAACACAAACTTTGCGCGCTGATCAAAGTTTTGAGGATATGGGGGCGCAAAGTTTAACTGCGAGTGTATTGAAAGGCAAAGGACGAATTGCTGTGAATCCACTTGTTTTTTATTCGAAAGAAAAAATGGAATTGGTTACAATTTTACATGTAGGAGAGGATTTGTATGGACATGTTGGAATTGTACACGGTATTTTCGAAAAAAAAAAAAACATTATTTTCTTTTAAAAGCACGTGAACTAATTTCAAAACTTGACGTATTAATTCTGTTTTTAACTCAAAAAGGAGGATTTTTATCCACAATAATGGATGAATTGCTCGCAAGAACCGTAAGCAGTTTCTTTACTATCATTATACAATCCTTTTTTTTTTCTTTTTTAATATATAAATTATTTAGTAAATTCATCGAATGAGACATGTTGCCGCCGTAACGGAAAATTGATTTTTATAATTGAAATTTTCTTATATCACGAAATAGGTTTTCCCTTCATTACCAGAAAAAAATGGTGCAACGGCTTATCTACATGTAAATTTTCGTAAACCTTGTAAAACCGATCAGATATTAATCGGCAGAGCAAAAGTTAACAAAATTGAACGTAGAAAGGGATTCGTGGAAGGCAGTTTGGAAACTTTGGATAATGAAATATTAGTTGATGGTAACGCTTTGTTTGTTAGTATTAAGAAGTTGAAATAATTTAATAAGATAATTACGTATAATAGATAATGTATGTATACTATTTAAATAACGCGAGAAATAACACCCAAGATATAAAAATTAAATATAACTTGATTTTAACGAAATAATAAATTTTTTTTTTTACGATAATCACATCAATGAAATTAAAATTATTCTCATTATCTTGAAATTATGATCAAATTATAAACATTATTATCACACTGCAAATATAAAATTCTTTTAATTTTATAATCCTTTTACACAATTTAGAAAGTAAAAAAATAATTCTACTTTTTATAAATATTCTTTCAAAAACACAATAAAGTTACAAAAAATAGTATTACAAAGAGTTGCCCTTATTCCTTTTAAACTACGTAAAAAAAAAAAATTTTTTATAAAATTACCTTCTAAAGAATTAAAGAAAAATAAATAANGAAATATTAGTTGATGGTAACGCTTTGTTTGTTAGTATTAAGAAGTTGAAATAATTTAATAAGATAATTACGTATAATAGATAATGTATGTATACTATTTAAATAACGCGAGAAATAACACCCAAGATATAAAAATTAAATATAACTTGATTTTAACGAAATAATAAATTTTTTTTTTTACGATAATCACATCAATGAAATTAAAATTATTCTCATTATCTTGAAATTATGATCAAATTATAAACATTATTATCACACTGCAAATATAAAATTCTTTTAATTTTATAATCCTTTTACACAATTTAGAAAGTAAAAAAATAATTCTACTTTTTATAAATATTCTTTCAAAAACACAATAAAGTTACAAAAAATAGTATTACAAAGAGTTGCCCTTATTCCTTTTAAACTACGTAAAAAAAAAAAATTTTTTATAAAATTACCTTCTAAAGAATTAAAGAAAAATAAATAACTATTGGTTTTTTTTTTGAGCCATTAAAAAATTATAAGTAGTAAATGAATAACATTAAGTGTCAAAATTATACAAAAATACGAAAAAATGATGAAATGGTTATTGTCAATAGAATAAAACTATTAGTGTAATAAATTAAGAAATGAAATGTAAATAAATATTATTAACAAGAATGTATTTTATGATAATAATTGTATAACGTAGAAATTAAGAAGAAATTAACGCCTATAAAGGATATTATTATGTTTGTAAAAAATATAAATTGAATCTATTTTAAGAATACCTAATAGTTCCGTTTTCCTCACTTTTTATATGCCATTCTAATCCAAGATTAATTGAAAAGTGAATCACAAGATAAATAATATATATATATATATATATAAATTAAGAATTTATATCCATAAATTCATTTTATCTTTATTCTACGATAGGTTCTGTAAATATTTTTTCAGCTACAACATAATTCTCTTCGCCTCGAGTTAATCTCTTCATGCAAGCCCAAGTACTTGGTAAAGTCATAAATAACCAAGCACTGAATGGTAACCATGCATAGTCCGCATAATTTTTCCACGTCCGTGTTTCGCTACTGCCCTTTTTGAACAATTCTGAGTCTATTGTCTTATGCAAACCCTCATAAAGCATCGCACATAAAAGTAAAGGCATAGGTAATAGTACCCCCACAGCCTGTATTAATGAGAACATATAAGCATAGAAATCTGATGTAACTATTGGGTTTTGGAAATCTGGGTAATAATCAGCCAATGGAGAATATGTTGATATAAGCAGGAATTGTGTTATTGGAACTGCTGCGAACATTAGCCATCCAGATGTTGCAGGAATCATATGGGCTTCAAGTACATGGAATACTACAACAAGTTTATCAACAAATGAACAAGACATTAAACAAGAAAGTCGTTTTCCTGGTGAAGAAGGATAATTCGTCGTATTCTGATTATACAGTGACATCGATTCGGCCTCTGATGAACGATTTTCACTATTGAATGCAGATTTTAACGAGTAGGCAACATCAGCTACACCATTATAATGACGCTTTGCTTGAACGAATCTTGCGTAAATATTTGAGATGTAACTAGTAGTTTCAACATTTGTTAAATTTATAGGAACAAATATTGGGACTGATCTGGCTTGACCACCTGTTTTGAAAAAACATTTTAACCACATATGTAAATCTTCCCCAACAGCATCTTTATCAGTGTCCCAGAAACCAACTTGTTCAGCAAGAATCTTAAAATTACATTAAATAATTAAGATTAATATATTAATCATTTAAATAAAAATAAATAAAAAATGAAATAAGTTTTTACCATGCTTAAACTATATGTAGAACAAGGGAACGCCAATCCTCGAGGATTACTTAAATTTTGCATAACCATGATAGACCACATTATATCCGTGACACGAACTGCGGCGGGGACATTAAATGCATTTCTCGAGAAAAATATAGGCGGAGAACATATTGTACTATAAGGATCTTCCGATTCCATCAAAGCCTTTTCTACGTGACGAACATAAAGTTCCGGAATAGCCGAGTCAGAATCTGTTATTGTAAAAACGACTCGTCTTTTATCGATTTTCCTCATCAATTGATCACAAGCTTCTCGAGCTGCATATGCTACATTACTACCTTTTCCTCGACTTTCACCTGGAACATCTTTTGGATGAACCGTGATTATGAAGTCAAGGAAAGAACCATCAAAATTTCGTTTAAGGCTTGCAGCTTTTGAAGCCTGTTCAACCTCTGATTCTTCCATAGCCAATACGATCACATAGGTCGTGGTGGCATTTCTTTAAAAAGTTATTAGTAACAAATGATTTTATTGAATAAAGACAATTGGATTTAATAAATGAATAATTTATGTAAAAAAAAGGGTATTGCTAAAGCTCACCACCGATGATTATCACCGATAGGCAAAATTGTATTGAATGTCAAATAAAGCATTTCATTAACCCTAACTTTAGTCAAGATTAACCTTATTTCCTTGTGGTGATGACCACCAATGATGAGCTTTATTTGATTTTCTAAAAAAAAATATATGTATATGTATATATATATATAACAAATCTCACCTATGCTGGGCCAATCTTTTTATAGTGTCCCTTAATAATGGTTCTGGTTCTTTATAATTGGGTATAACGAAAGCGTGAATGTAATGGCCTTCATCATAAAGTTTGAGTACACTTTCCATCTCATTGCATCTGTTATCACTTTCAAAATTACTGGACATAGGCACAGATGTGTATCCATTTCTCGTTGGTGTTATTCTTCCATTACTAGTCGCTGAACTCTTAACAACTTCTTTGGTGTCATAATCTCGTGACATTGATTGATGTTCTTGTTGTGCACTCCAATTACGAATGTTCCTTTTTATATTTCTTACAGTAAGACAGAACTTAAGAAAATGGTTTATGGAAATATATAAAAATGTTGAAAAATAAGTCAATAAAAACCAAATATATGCACGTGGGAAGAATACGGGACCAAAAAGAAGTACAAGAATAGCACCAAGGGCAGTGGCAGGGGCAACTAATTCAAAAAGTAGGTTATTTATGCTCATGATTATTGACTTTATTTAATTTATCAAAAAAAATTGTTCAATTTTTCGTCCAAGGAGGAATATCGAAGTGACTATTCCAGTAATAACGTTCGTTTGATAATAATAATGTTGGATAATAATAATGTTGAATAATAATAATTTATAATAATTTTTGAGAAAGGAGGAAAATTAACAGTAAAAGTTCAATTAAAAAAAAGGACTACAAATTAAAGGGCGTCAGTGCGAGACCCGAGACTATATCGCGTTATGCAACATATGACCCGATAAAAAGTTTATCAATTAGAATATTTGGGCCGAAATAAAGTCATATAAAGTTTAATTCAACCTAATTAAAATGAAGTAAAAATATAAGTTTTACGAATCAAATTCATCCAAAAACTCGAAACTCACTGAAACACTTTTATGAGGAACAGATTAAAAGCTTTACCTCTTTTATTTCCACTCTTGCAAGTGTTATTCGTTATTATACAAGCGTAAAAGTCGTTAAGCCCAGAACCAAAAAAATGAACCAAGAACAGATAGAAAAATGCCAAGTGACAGTATTGAAACGGAGGAAATCGTGCAACAGAATAAACCCGAATAACTCAGATATAAGGGATTTATAGAATATTGTAATATTGTATGTATAAAGCGAACACAAATAATAACAAAGTTGTAAAAAAGACAGCAATTTATTCGAAAAAGAAAAAAAAATTGATATTTTGATTATTTTAAACAACCTAATCAAATAATCAAATCAATCCCAAATAAAGCCTTGAAATTACACGAAAATAATATTTTAATCATTATAAAGCTGAGCGTGAAATTGGGGGGGTTGACACAAAAATTTTGTCACTAAATTTAGCCACTTCTTTGAATGAAAAATTTATAGTCAAACCTGCTACAAAAACAATACCATGAGCAAATTACAACTTATTATAGCAACTCTTTAGAGACGCTAGTTTGATTATTTTTTATATTGCATTATAATTTAAAATTGACTGATTATATTTATTAAAAAGGTCGTACTAAGGAAGTACCAAGGATTAAAAAAAAAAGACAAATGCAATTATACAATAATATTATATCTCCATGCGTAAATTCAAAAGGTTGGGTTGGTTAGACTTTTTGATCAATCCGTTTGATTCCGCGTAACCCTGGTACTCTTACCAAAATAAAGTGATATAAAAAATGAATACGTGACAATTTAAGTAATTAAATTTTTTTACGCCATTTTGTTTATAATATACATGCTGTCGAAAAATTCAGGAATTACAACGGGTTACGGCATTTCGATTTCGGCTTAGCCGTAACATATATATGATTGTCGCGCAGCCGCTTTATAATTTTACTTTGCCGAAATAGTTACACAAAAATGCCCTTTCTTTTATCACTTTTTTTTTTTTAATAAAAATATTTTTACTATTAAAGTTAATATTGTTATAATTTATATTTATTTAAAATTAAAAAAGTATAATTTTATTATTTTATATGCAATTAACTTCGAAAGAGTGAATCCGTGCAATAACTTTACTTGAAGAAGGTAATGCAAGAAAAGTGGGCAAAAGAATCGGTAACATCGCCCATTCAACAATATTTCAATTAAAAAAGAAGCATAAAGAAACTGGAAGCACCAATAATAAGAAGAAATTGTGATGATAAAGTTAGAAAAGTATAATGAAGCGTTAATAGATTTTAATAAAGTATCAGAAATAGAGATCTTTATCAAATATTAGTGTAGTTTTAGAAATGATCCCAAATAATGCTTTTGCATTAAAGTTATGAAGAAACTTATACAGGAAATTAAATAAATACAAAGAATCACTTAATGACTTCGCGGGATAAGAGAATTATTATACGAAGGCTAAAAAAATATCTCGGAATCATGTGATCATATATCCTGTTATCCTCTTTTTTTTTTGGTATAAAAAGTGATTCATCAAATGAAAATTCCAAAAGTACTAAACGAGGGCGTAAAGAATCCCAAGTTTTGATCATTTTATAAGGCGTGGACACCACTCGGTATTGTTCTAAACCTTGGTCTAGAGGAAAACCTGAAGTTTTGCACATTTATTATTACATTGTACTGAAGTATTATAAAGTAGAAGACTTGAATTTATGATGATTTTAGCAATAAATAAATATCCTAAAGATTCTAACAAAAGATAAAAAAGTTTCCAACATACTAATAACAAATTTTATAATTTAACTAATGAAATTGAGAAGAGTAAAAGTGATAGGATAGGATAGATCAAGTATTAATCTAATTGTTTGTTGTGTGATATCATTTTCAATAGTCATTTTATCAAAGTCTTTGTTATGATTATAAACACCCAAAAGAACATCTCTTTCAACAACTATTTTGGATATAGTTTTTAAAAACAAAAATAATTTACACATATGGGCCAATTTTCGGAATAAAATTTTATATATTATAGTATAATATTTAAAATTTTATTCCGAAAATTGGCCCATATAGGTTGATTAACACAATGATTTTTTTTGTGTAATGTAGATGTGTGGAATTTTCAGTCACATGAAAAAAAAAATTACGATTCGTGACACGTGTTTTAATCTTCGGTGTAACAGATTACTACCAGATCGTTAATTTTTTTTTGGGAAAATTTCTTTGCAACAAGAGAAAATTTGCTGGATAGCATAAAACAGGTAATTGGCATAATTGTGGGGTTACTGAAAGATCGGGCAACGGCATGCGATGAACCTGAAAACAAGAAATGTCGTGTGCAAGAAATAATTGGAAAATAATAGCTAGATCTTTGTTTCATGTATTTTTATTATTCCATCATTTGTAACAATAAAGCAAGTAAACATGTATTTTCTGGAATTTTTTCCAATGTTTTGATACATGTCACATATGATCGATAATTTTTTCCTACAATCAATACACATTTATGCAGAAATTTTACGATCGTGACATTTTGTCACGGTTTTTATCTGTTCTAACGAACTTTGAATTATTCCCATCTTATAAAAAAATTTTATCGAACATGCAATCTGAGATCGATTCATTAAAACTTCGGATTTTTAGCTAGAAAATTTCTTGCAGGGACAACCCATTATTTCAAAGGAATATGCATATGCGATCACAGCAACCCAGTCCACAATGGTATGTCATATAACATTCATTGAGGAACACTAAGGGACTTTAAGATGCGACGGCATATATAAAGATCTAATATCAAATAGTAATGGCAATGTCCACGATCACAGCAACCCAGTCCACAACGGTATGTTATATAACATTCGTTGAGGAACACTAAGGGGAATTTAGGCTGCAACGGTGGATATAAAAATTTTTTCAACCCTTTTTATATTAGAAATTAAACCGATTCTTCAAAAGGAATTTGACAAAACTAGAGCTTTAGTAGATGTTGATGCCTATATGTTTATTAATAATTTTTAGATGCAAAGAATAAATTCGCATGACCATCACAGAGTATCGTCCCATTGGGGGTTATATCGGAAGGAGGAAATGGAAAAAAGCATAATTCACATCATCCTCGAACTCTCTTTACTTTGATCAGCGAAGAGTCAGCATCAAAAATTCTCTTACCTCTTGCCAAAGCCCTGACCTGATGAAATTTTAATTTACTGGTTTCCACTCTTACCTAAGCAATATAAGTATCGATAAGAAAGCTTAAACAAACTCTTTGAAAATAAAACGAATATATACCTTGAATGAGTAAACGATTCTAATTGCATATAATAGATCCTGAATACCGCTACCCTCTCTTCCCTCAAACGATGGTAAGCGAAATTCTCCTAATAGATACGAGCACATGAGATATTTGGAAACCTGAAAACTGCCCCAGAACTGAAAATGATTTCCAATCCCTCTTATTCCGAAAAATTCAAGACCTCCAATGTTCTTCTTTGCTTCTTCCGGCAATGTAAGTGCTTGCATTGCAGACATTGTCGAGAATCCCTTAAGCAATACATCTAAATCCTCACGATTATTTTTGTTTTCAGCTTCATGGTAATTACCGAAGCCACCTTTCAATTCGACCCAAACATTCTCAAATTCTTCAGCATCATCGAGTCCATCTACACGAGTTTTTGCTTTTATTTTTGGTAACATCAATGCTTTGTTGTAGTTAGAGACTATCTTTTCTGCATTTGATTCAATTTCGCCAGGTTTTACTGGACTCACTGGCACGAGGAGTCGAGATGCTAACTGTGTTTTGATCCATTGTTCTTTCATTTCCTTGAGAAAAGTACCGTCCTGCCATTGCACAATCCTACAAGAAAAACTGTTATTATGTGATATAGCAAAAGGGAATACAAAGATACACTTACACCCATTTTATAAGCTCAGATGCCCATAAAATATCTCGCAATCGTTTGTCCAATATATCAGAAGGAAGAGATGTTGGCCATTTTCTCTCCAGCGATGTCAGAGTCTGGCAATCAGAAAATTCTTTAAGGTACAAAACTAATCGTATTCGACTCACAATTTCAAGAACTTCTGTGGTGTCCTCTTCGGTATCAGTCAAGCTGTATATCAACTTTAGGTTACCTGGTTTTAAAAACTTCTTTTTGTTTTCTTCTCCAAACATATTTATTAGCTTTTTTTCGTCATCCTCCGTAGAAAACGCATTTTTCAACTTATGTTTTGTTAAAAATGGGATTATGATCTTGTCCCAATGCTCATCACTTATTTGTGATGTACACTCCGTATCCGAAAAGTTAAAATGACCGCGTTTAAGTATACTAATCCCCTTTAGATTATTGCTCAAATTTATGCCGTCCATTGTCCAATCTTCCCTCATATGTGAGTATTCAGCGTGAAGAGGAATTTCATCAAGATAACACGGCAAATCTTTGGTTGTATTGCTGTTATTATAGACTTTGACAGGAAGTGTACTTGATTTGGCCTCATTTCGCTCGTCGTTTTCGTTTTCTTCTAAATTATTTGCTTCATTCTCCAAATGATTAAGTACATTTTTGTGAACGATTTCAGTTGCCAAATCGAGTCTTTTGTTCGCCATGTTTAACGTTGTCTCTGTAGTTATCTTCTCTTTCATCCTTCTCTCTTTTTTCATAAAATAAAGTGCTACCTTATTGTTCCTAAAAAAATCGTCTCGCGTCAAATATCCCTTAGCATAGTTACCAAATTTAGTATCGTCACGTAATGAATCTAATATTTTCTGAAGTGCATTTATGCCATCCGATAAGGAAGTGTAATCGAAATACGAATAGAAATTTTTAGCAACTAATGTACTATCTGATAAATGCTGGCAAACATATTGATATTCTGTAAGTCGACGCCCCATTGTTAAAAACAAGACGCGCCAACAGGTAAAAAAATAAGATATGGTTACTCAAGATTATGATCTGCAATAAAATGAATTTTTGTAACACGTGGTAGATAATGTTTTCGGATCGGAATATGTACTGTTATCGTGATCCAGGTCTCTCTGAACATATTTCTCTATGTGGGCACTATCAACCTTATCGTTTGCTATTCAATACCAACATATAGAACCATAGATACAATAGCCATCTATTTGAAACTCACATTCCTTATCTAGGCATGAGCCAGACTCTTTGAATTGATTTTGTGCATTTGGTTAACAATAACTAATTTACAAGAAATCAAGAATGTTAATTTTGTAGTTTCTATACCTTATTTCTCTTTATATAATACATATGGGCTGATTGCAAAAAATGTACCGTATATCACGGGCCATAGTACTCCCCCTATGTATAGTATCATGTCGTCAAAACTATTGAATTGAGTCAGACGCAATTAAAATCAAGAAAAATTGGAGTTGAGTCAAGGCAAATTTTGATTTTTACTAGTGATTGATGCAATTAAAAATTGAAATTTAAAGAGTTGAGTCAATGCCAAATTAGTTTTGATGAAATATATAATGTATAGTACCCCCAGGTATTTTACATGGTGAAAAATATATTACCTTACTTTAATTTCTATTGATTGTTTACAATACCCTCCTTTTTGTTTTAATATAAAATACCCCAGGTATAAGGTGAAAACTCTGAAATTTGTTAAAGACCTGGGATACTATGGCCCACGATATATGATATGTATTTTGTCACATGTACTATAAATTAATCCAAAGGGATATCTCTTCAAGAATATCATTTTTTTAGCTTGATATGAAATAGAAATAACATTTGACTTGATACACAAACTAAATATTGCCACAAAACATGCTCAAGAAAGACGTTGTAACTGTATTCCACCTCCAACTTAAACTTTATTGTTTTTTTTTTTTTTGCTGTACACTGAGAAAATGTCACTATGTTAAGTTATTATGAATCTCCAGCTAGCAAAAGGGACCAATTAGCATTCTCCATCTACAGAGTTCCTAATAAAAGGGACGAAATTAATAATCCTAATAATACAAGTAATATAAACATTACAAATGAAATATAGGTCATAACTATACTTGCACGCTAAATTATTTTGGGATCCCGAAATTGCAATTTTGGGGAAAAAAGTCAAAATAGTTTTTCATAGAAGACAAAATTATTTTACTTAAAACCCGAAATTTTTTGACCACCCAGATAAGTTCCTTGATTAAAGATACATATAACTAGGTACTTTTTTTACTTTCATATATAGAATAGATTCTGCATAAATCTCAAAAAGTCAAAATACTTCAAAAATTCAAAATCAATTTTGGATTTTTGAGGTATTTCGACTTTTTGAGATTTATACAAAATCTATTCTATATATAGAAATAAAACAAATATCCAGTTATGTGTATCTTCAATCAAAGAATAAATTTGGGTGGTTAAAAAATTTCGGGTTTTAAGTAAAATAATTTTGTCTTTTATGAAAAATTATTTCGACTTTTTTTCCCGAAATTGTAATTTCGGGGTCCCAAAATAATTTTGCGTGCAAGTATAGTTATAACTATACTTGCATACTGTCGCGGGTGTACTTTCGTACTTCCCACTTACGGTTCTTTTAAGGAGTTTATAGTCCTTCCCGTTAAGTACAAGACTTTCAGTTTGGTTAATACTTTACTTTAAAAGGCACCAGTTAGTTTTTAGTTAAAACTAACAAACTAATTATTCTTTCAAGTTATTATAACTTCGTTACTTCCATTAATAACTTCATTATTAATAATTACTTTAATTAATAACTTTATTTATTAATAACTTCCTTTAATAATAAATCTTTTTATTATTAATCTTAGAACTTCCTTTATTACAGACTTCCTTTATAGATAACTTCCTTATAATTCATACTTCAGATACTTCTATCCTTTATTAAAGATATCATCTTTAATTCATTAGTACTTCCTTTATTAAATAACTTTAATAAACATTATGTCAAATAAATACAATAATAAATCGCTTTAATTATTTTATTTAACATTTATTAATATTTTATTTAATGATTACTTCCTAATAATACAATTATATTTTTATAATTATAATATTAACTTCCTTTGAACTTAGAACTTTTTCAAGTCAAAAGCTGAGCTAAACTAAGCCGAATAAGTTCTCTTTTTATACTTTTTAGACTACTGTGCCACTACTGTGCATTAATATCATTGGTTGATATATTTATTATATAACCTGCTAAATATATACTATATGTTATACTAATGGTTAATGCTAATTAATACTATGTAATAATAATTAATACTAAGTAATACTAATTAATGATAATTAATAATAATTATACTATATTTGTGTAACTATATCACATAAACATGTGACTTGTGTTATTTACCTTTTGTGTAACTAAACTATTTGGCTTGTTATTTACATATTAATAAATATTACTAATTATTACTAATCGTTATTAATAAATTACTATGTTAATACTTATATATTTTGTTAAATAATAATTTCTAATAAAATACAGGATTAAATAATAATGGTTATATGATTTGATATATTTCTGTTATGGTAATTCTATCCGGTAACAACACTAAATTATTTTGGAATTCCGAAATTACAATTTTGGAAAAAAAAGTTGAAATAGTTTTTTATAAAAGACAAAATTATTTTACTTAAAACCCGAAATTTTTTGATCACCCGGATAAATTCCTTAATTAAAGATATACATAATTAGGTACTTTTTTTACTTTTATATATAGAATAGATTCTGTATAAATTTCAAAAAAATGAAATATCTCAAAAATCCAAAATCAATTTTGGAAACATGTATAATTATAACAATTTTTGTGATTTTTTTTTTTTTTTTAAAACACTGTAATTATACAGCTTAGTTTATTAATTAAACTTTACAGACTTATAATCTAAATTATCGCTAAATTAAATTATAGTATTAATATAAACTAACTACTCACTCGTCAAAAATAATAAAACTATCTCTAAGTACGATCTCAAAAAATAGTTTAATGTTATCTGAATACTAAGTAAATACCTAACAATTTTTGTGATTTTTTTTTTTTTTTAAAACACTGTAATTATACAGCTTAGTTTATTAATTAAACTTTACAGACTTATAATCTAAATTATCGCTAAATTAAATTATAGTATTAATATAAACTAACTACTCACTCGTCAAAAATAATAAAACTATCTCTAAGTACGATCTCAAAAAATAGTTTAATGTTATCTGAATACTAAGTAAATACCTAACAATTTTTGTGATTTATCATCCCAATATATCCTTATTATATAATGAAAGTGATATTAGTATTAGTTTTCAAATATAGGAGGTAGTTAACCACTCTCTTATATAGAATTTATAAATAAAAAAAAAAATAAAGTTTATCAGTGTAATATAAAATTATCAAAATACTTTACTAGAAAAAATTATATATATATAAGTAGAATAAAAATGGATATTCTGATCCAACACTAGTTATCTTGCTATATTTTATGCTCCAAAAATACCACCAAACATATCAATTTTTGTACATTAATTCAAGATTCTATCGTTACTGAAATCAAATCTTCTACATCAGTAAATTTTTTTAAATGTAAACCTTCGAAGTCCTTCACTCCGATAACCTTCGGATACCTCCAACATAAATGTAATATTTACGAAAGTTATTGGTACCGAAAACCTTCATTTTTATTAATAAAACGTAATACTCCGGAGGTTATTGATATCGATAACCTTCAATAACCTTCATTTTATCATAATAAACATAATATTTGCAAAGGTTATTGGTCCGATAACCTTCAATAACCTTTGAAAACGAAATTATTACAATAACCTCCGACATAAAAAATTTCCTGATGTATACTAGGGATGGTAGGCATAATACGAATTAAGCCAGGAATTTAGCCAGATTTAATTTAGCCAATTGAGCCCAGAATTTAACCACAGCGCAATCAGGCGCAATGGCTAAATTCTGGTGCAAAGGCTAAATAATGGCGCAATTCTGATTGGCTGGCGCAATTATAAAATTTATTAAATAATTATTTTTAAATTTTTAAAAATAATTAATTTTAACTTTAATTTCAAATTAATTTTACATGACTAGGAGCGATTTTCTACTATGATATTTCTATGACAGATCGAAAGATCTTGTTCTTAGCTACAAGATGATATATATTTCATTTCTGTAACATTAAAATTGACCAAATTATAGCTATTTTAAAACAATATATTAAAATATTTTTTTTTTCAATGATCAGTGAAGTCTTGCCTTTATTCATTTCCAATATTTAAAGTAAAAAAAATTACATATATTGAAGAATAAAAACGAACTAGACCGAAGTCACCGTTTGATCAACTACTGCCACGAAACTTTCTGATTTCNCCTTTGAAAACGAAATTATTACAATAACCTCCGACATAAAAAATTTCCTGATGTATACTAGGGATGGTAGGCATAATACGAATTAAGCCAGGAATTTAGCCAGATTTAATTTAGCCAATTGAGCCCAGAATTTAACCACAGCGCAATCAGGCGCAATGGCTAAATTCTGGTGCAAAGGCTAAATAATGGCGCAATTCTGATTGGCTGGCGCAATTATAAAATTTATTAAATAATTATTTTTAAATTTTTAAAAATAATTAATTTTAACTTTAATTTCAAATTAATTTTACATGACTAGGAGCGATTTTCTACTATGATATTTCTATGACAGATCGAAAGATCTTGTTCTTAGCTACAAGATGATATATATTTCATTTCTGTAACATTAAAATTGACCAAATTATAGCTATTTTAAAACAATATATTAAAATATTTTTTTTTTCAATGATCAGTGAAGTCTTGCCTTTATTCATTTCCAATATTTAAAGTAAAAAAAATTACATATATTGAAGAATAAAAACGAACTAGACCGAAGTCACCGTTTGATCAACTACTGCCACGAAACTTTCTGATTTCCCTCCATTTTGAATTTCTTCAAAACTTTTCGTATTTACCCCTTGCGAAATAAAAACTAAGTCCTCATCAGTTTCATGAAACTTACCAAACCAACTCGGCCAAGCTATCTAAAAAAAAAGTGAAAAAAAAAAGAAAAATTTTCCCTTTGGTGTGGTGTTGGTACCACCCAAAGGTCCTCTCTTACAAACTCTCCTAAGGGAACAACATCCCTCTCCACATCGTCACAATCCAATAAACTAAAAACTCGCACCCTTCAACTTGTTATTACAAACTACCACCTCCATCCATCGAACCAAACATCACATCACACGTTCTTTCCACCTGATCACACCTTATGTACCACCGTACCATCACAAAATTTATTTATCACCACCGATCTCTCCTTAAACACCAACGTGTCACACTTTTTATCAATGCGTCACCCCCCCAATCGACAAGATCGACAAATTAGGGTCAAACCGAAATTTGAAAATTCTCCAAAACCATTCAAAAACATGAAAAAAGAAAATTTGTGGCGCAGACCCTTCCCACTACCAGACGAAAATTATATAGCCCCAGGAAAAACTCCTGTTTCCAGTATTTGTTTGAGGTCAAAACGTTAAGACAGAAAAGGGCAACTAAGATCAAATCGCCAGTTCATCCTCAGGTTTATCCACATGAAGACTATTTTCACAAAAAAAAATGTCAAGTTCGCCGTTTACACTTTTCGTCAAGAAAATCAGAGCCAAAAATCCGTAGACCAAACTTCATATATTCTTCTTAGGACCGTCCACCATAGTTAGTCTTATTCGGTCGAACTTAACCTCCAACTAACAGGCACCAAGAAAAAAATAATAATTTTTACTGCGTGTTTTTTGAATAATTTATCGAACGGAGAGAGAGAGTTTTGCAATCCAATACAATACACAATCCAATATATTAAAATATTAATATCGGTAAAATTAATTAATAATTTTATCTGATTAACCTTTTATCACGTGACCAAAATTGCGCCTGAGTTTAGCCAGAAAAAAATTAATTAGCCTTTGAGCCAGAATTTAGCCGGCGCAATTTAATTAGCTTTTAAGCTAGAATTTAGCCAGAATTTAGCTGGCGCAAAATTAATTAGCCAAAGGTGCAATTATTGAGCCAGCCTTCATATTAATTGAACCTTCCACCCTTATTCTATACTATATATTTTATAATGACAGGTTTTTATTTACTTCATCAACATCAGGAAATTTTTTATGTCGGAGGTTATTGTAATAATTTCGTTTTCAAAAGTTATTGAAGGTTATCGGACCAATAACCTTCACAAATATTACGTTTATTATGATAAAGTGAAGGTTATTGAAGGTTATTGATATCAATAACTTCCGGAGTATTACGTTTTATTAATAAAAATGAAGGTTTTCGGTACCAATAACCTTCGTAAATATTACGTTTATGTTGGAGGTATTTGAAAGTTATCGAAGTGAAGGACTTCGAAGGCTTACGTTTAAAAAAATTTACTGATGAATTTATAATATTATCCTTGTAGACATGAATAATATTGTTATAGAATTTAATGAATTAATTAACAAAGTTTATAAAAAAAATATATTTAATTATATTTTAAAATTTATTTTTTATTTATTTATTATATTATTTATTTATTTTCTTGCATTTACAGGGATAATATTAAAATAAACTTAAATATTAATTTTTTTTATTTAAATATGGAATTCATATTTTTTGTACAATGATATTATAATAAAAAATATTAAATAATATAAATAATACTTTACTAAAATTGTTTTTTTTCAAAAATATCTCAGAAATATTGTCAAAATATTTTATAATATTAAATTTATATTGAAATTATATCACCAGGATATTTTTTAAAAAAATATTCTAACGATATAATTTTGATATAGATTATATATGTTGCCCAAATCTTAAATAATTTGAAATGCCAAAATGCACAAATTACTAGTATTCGAAATTTGGGATTTGAGATTTCAGCAAAAGATACTAATTATAATTTGAAATTTGGAATTTGAGATTTTGGCATTTGGGATTTTGACATTTGAATTTTGAATTTGGGTGACAGGTATAATATAAATTTGATATTTTATATTACAAAAATATTTATTTAATATTCTAATGATATCATAGTGATATTTTATAATTTTATTATGATTTTTATTATTTTAGTAATATTACACAAATATCATTACGATATCACCACGATATTTTAAAATATCACATCGATATCATTTTAATATTAAATAAATATCAAATAGATTATTTTAATATAATATTTATTTGATATTTATTTGATATCATAGTGATATCAATATGATATTTTAGAATATTGCAGTGATATCGTAATAATTTCTGTATAATATTATTAAAATAATAAAAATCATAATAAAATTATAAAATATTATTAAGATATCACTAGGATATCAAATAAATATTTTTGTGATATAAAATATCAAATCTATATTAAAATTATATTGTCAAGATATTTTTTTTTAAAAATATCCCGGTGATATAATTTCGATATAAATTCAATATTATAAAATATCCTGGCAATATCTTTGGAATATTTTCAAAAAAAAACAATTTCAGTAAAGTATACAGTGGCTCACGAATGTACTGCAACACCTAAAATTTTGTCTTTAAAAAATTCTATATTGCAAACCATCAATTTTAGAATAATAGTTTCTATACTCATTTTAATCTTTGAGATTTGGAGATTTTTTGAGAACTGTTTGATATCAAATTAATAATACCAATTTTTCAGAAATGTGTGATCAACATGGTGAATTGTCACTTAATAAAATTTCAATTGTGAATAAAATTTTATACAGAATAGTTACAACAAAAGTGATCATAAGGTTAATTGTCCTTCCCAAAGAGAACAGGTATGCCAAATTTCATAACAATTGGATCAGTAGTTATGGAGAAATTAACTCTTGAAAATTGAAATTTTACTAATAAAATATTTTTTTTATTTATTTTATTAGTAAAATTTCAATTTTCAAAAGTTAATTTCTCCATAACCACTGATCCAATTGTTATAAAATTTGGTATACCTGTTCTCCTTGAGAAGGACAATCAACCTTATGATCACTTTTGTTGTAACTATTCTGTATAAAATTTTATTCACAATTGAAATTTTATTAAGTGACAATTCACCATGTTGATCACCCATTTCCGAAAAATTGGCATTATTAATTTGATATCAAACAGTTCTCAAAAAATTTCCAAATGTCAAAGATTAAAATGAGTATAGGAACTATTATTCTAAAATTGATGGTTTGCGATATAGAATTTTTTAAAGACAAAATTTTAGGTGTTGCAGTACATTCGTGAGCCACTGTAATTAAATTATATAACGTTATATAATGCAAATTTATTATTTTTACTATTGTTATTTTACTATTTTAGCACTTTCAGTATCACTATTTGTTGTATCACCTTCTTCTCGTGTAGTATTAGGAATATCAGGGGATCCAAAAATATGAGGAGAAAAANAAAATATTTTTTTTATTTATTTTATTAGTAAAATTTCAATTTTCAAAAGTTAATTTCTCCATAACCACTGATCCAATTGTTATAAAATTTGGTATACCTGTTCTCCTTGAGAAGGACAATCAACCTTATGATCACTTTTGTTGTAACTATTCTGTATAAAATTTTATTCACAATTGAAATTTTATTAAGTGACAATTCACCATGTTGATCACCCATTTCCGAAAAATTGGCATTATTAATTTGATATCAAACAGTTCTCAAAAAATTTCCAAATGTCAAAGATTAAAATGAGTATAGGAACTATTATTCTAAAATTGATGGTTTGCGATATAGAATTTTTTAAAGACAAAATTTTAGGTGTTGCAGTACATTCGTGAGCCACTGTAATTAAATTATATAACGTTATATAATGCAAATTTATTATTTTTACTATTGTTATTTTACTATTTTAGCACTTTCAGTATCACTATTTGTTGTATCACCTTCTTCTCGTGTAGTATTAGGAATATCAGGGGATCCAAAAATATGAGGAGAAAAAGCAAGGCGAAGAGAAGTAAAAAGAGAAAAAGGAACACGATCTCCAGAGGTTTTTCTCCTTTTTGAACTTCTTCCCTCTTTTTCCCATTCTTCAGATTTCTTTTCAGTTGTTTCTTCCATTTCTAACTCTTCATCTTCAGGTTTTAATGACAGTTTTTTTTGAAGTTTTTGCTAAAAAATATAAAATTATATTAAAATCATTTATAACGAAATATTATGATTTTTAACAATACACTTACAAAATTTATTTTAATTTGTTTTTTAATAAATTTTCTAAAATTTGAATCTCTTTTACCTTGGAATTCAAAAAAAGTTAAGCTATTGTGACACCCCATGTAATATATATATTAAAGATTTTCTTCTTAGATCTTCAAATTTTATCTAAAATAATTTCTATATATGTATAATTATTTGAAAAAATTTCAAAAAGCTTGTGATAGACATTTTTAACTCTTTAGTCTAACTTCCAAAAATTAATCTCTGTTGAAGAGGCTTGAAAATCTATGCGAAAGAGTTAAGATTCTCTAAAGATTTCAAAAAATTATTAACTTGACGTGAAAAATAATTCCACTTCATATTCCCCAAAATTTTTTTAACAACTATTAATAAAAATATTTAATATAATAAAATAAAACGAAATATACTGTTTTTTATTTAATAAATAGTTCTTACTTTAGTTTTTATTTTTTGAACAAATTTGAATAGTGTTGTGAGTTCACTAATTCATAAATATCTGAAAAGTTTTTCCTAATAATATTTTCAATTTTTTTTTTCAAATTCTTCTTAAAAAGAAATATATTTATTTTAAAAATATTCATTGTGACTTGGGTAATTACATCTATACATATTGTCAAAACTAATTTGACCTTGACTCAACTTTTAAAATTTTAATTTTTAATTGCATCTGACTTAACTAATTGTGTCAATTACTAATAAAAATCAAAATTTGCCTTGATTCAACTTCAATTTTTTTCAATTTTAATTGCATCTGACTCAATTTAATAGTTTTGACAACATATATAATTATATCCTTATTTAAAATTATCATAAATACATTAGGAAATTTTTTATGTCAGAGGTTATTGTAATAATTTCGTTTTCAAAGGTTATTGAAGGTTATCGGACCAATAACCTTCGCAAATATTACGTTTATTATGATAAAGTGAAGGTTATTGAAGGTTATCGATATCAATAACCTCCGGAGTATTACGTTTTATTAATAAAAATGAAGGTTTTCGGTACCAATAACCTTCGTAAATATTACGTTTATGTTGGAGGTATTCGAAGGTTATCGGAGTGAAGGACTTCGAAGACTTACGTTTAAAAAAATTTACTGATGTATTAATAATATGTTAAAATATAATATTATAAATTACATCAGTAAATTTTTTTAAACGTAAGCTTTCAAAGTCCTTCACTCCAATAACCTTCGAATACCTCCAACATAAACATAATATTTACAAAGGTTATTGGTACCGAAAACCTTTATTTTTATTAATAAAACGTAATGCTTCAGAGGTTATTGATATTGATAATCTTCAATAACCTTCATTTTATCATAATAAACNCAAATATTACGTTTATTATGATAAAGTGAAGGTTATTGAAGGTTATCGATATCAATAACCTCCGGAGTATTACGTTTTATTAATAAAAATGAAGGTTTTCGGTACCAATAACCTTCGTAAATATTACGTTTATGTTGGAGGTATTCGAAGGTTATCGGAGTGAAGGACTTCGAAGACTTACGTTTAAAAAAATTTACTGATGTATTAATAATATGTTAAAATATAATATTATAAATTACATCAGTAAATTTTTTTAAACGTAAGCTTTCAAAGTCCTTCACTCCAATAACCTTCGAATACCTCCAACATAAACATAATATTTACAAAGGTTATTGGTACCGAAAACCTTTATTTTTATTAATAAAACGTAATGCTTCAGAGGTTATTGATATTGATAATCTTCAATAACCTTCATTTTATCATAATAAACGTAATATTTGCGAAGGTTATTGGTCTGATAACCTTCAATAACTTTTAAAAACGAAATTATTACAATAACCTCCGATATAAAAAATTTCCAGATGTAGTTGAAATATTTACTTTTGAAAAATCTGAATCATTGTTTATTTCAGATAGAAGCTTAATGTTTTTAAGCCTCTTTTTAATATCTATTTGTTCTTTTAAAAAAGAATCTATTTTTTTATCAAGTAAATTGATTTTTGCTATTAATCATTTCATAGAACTTTTTGAAATATCTTAAAATTGTAAAAATTAGTTTTAATAATAATATTAATATATCAATAAATAAAATGAATAAATATTTAATTACTAATTTTTTTTCTAGTTGTTTCTTTTTCTTTTTCTTTACCAATTATAAATAATGCAGTTGATTCTGTTCTGGGTTTTATGCGTCTTGATGTGTTTGATGTGTTTGGTATAGTGAATATTGATAATCTGGTAATGACAAAAGCAAATATATTTCTATTACACATTCTATTTATATTGTCTTAATAATATAAAATATTAGATTTATTTATAATTTATTTTGAAAAAATATTGTTATTTTTTTGAAATAAATTTTTTTGAATTGAAAGACTTGGAAGAAAACTTTATTTTTAAATAACTTTTGAAAATATTATTTTTAAAATGATAGTAAATAATGCAAATATACTTTCGATATATAATAATATACTTAATAATTTAAAATACAATACAATGTATTGTTATTTTAATAAACATATTAATTATTAAATAATATTCATTAAATTATAATCATATAGATCATAAAAGAATATCTTATTTCGAAATAATACACAATATATTATTATTTTTAATATCGTATTTATTATTAAATAATACTCATTAAATTATCATTAAATTATCATTAAATTATAATTAAATTATCATTGTATTAATTATAAAATAAAATTTTATTCAAAATACAAAAAAACTTCTCTGAATGCATTTTCTCTAAATGTATAACTCCTCTTAATGCATATTATAGGTATAGTCCCATGGTAGGACATATAATTTACATGGTCTGAAAAATATGAATTTAACTGTAATATACAATACATAATATATTGACATTTTTAATTCTATTTTTAATTATTGTATTCATTAAATAATAATTATTAAATTATTAAATACATAAGATAAAATATCTAATTATTTAAAAAATATATGATAATTTTTTAAAAAACAAATAATAAAATAATAAGGAAAAATAAAAATTTTAATATATAACTTTTTACAATAAATAATTTTATTTTTGTATTAAATATTTATTATATTTTATAAAAACTTCTACTATATGTCATGACAAAATAAATAAATATGATCTCTTCATTTACATATAATAAAAGAGAAATATGATATCCTTCGTTATGTTCTGAACAAAAAAAATAATAATAAATATAATTGTTATATATTGATCTATAATATAATGAATTGTAAATTATAAGAGTTGATAACTTTTATATGATATACACTATTATAATTAACAATGTTCTTGAACAATTCATTATATAACTATTACATCTGGAAATTTTTTATATCGGAGGTTATTGTAATAATTTCGTTTTCAAAGGTTATTGAAGGTTATCGGACCAATAACCTTCGCAAATATTACGTTTATTATAATAAAATGAAGGTTATTGAAAGTTATCAATATCAATAACCTCCGGAGTATTACGTTTTATTAATAAAAATGAAGGTTTTCAGTACCAATAACCTTTGTAAATATTACGTTTATATTGGAGGTATTCGAAGGTTATCGGAGTAAAGGACTTCGAACTTACATTTAAAAAAATTTACTGATGTAATACTGATATTTCGTATAACAATACATTATATAATGTTATTAGTATATATCATTCATAATATACATATCATCAAAACTATTGAATTGAGTCAGACACAATTAAAATTGAGAAAAATTGGAGTTGAGTCAAAGCAAATTTTGATTTTTACATAATTAGTTAAGTCTAACGTAATTAAAAATTGAAATTTTAAGAGTTGAGTCAAAGTCAAATTAGTTTTAACGACATGTATAATTTGTAATATGTTCTAAAATAGATCGTTCTAGAACGTTATTAATACTGATAGTTTGCAAACCGTACTAGAACGATCTATTATCTAATATTATTAATATTTATTGTTTGTAAAACATTATAGAATGGATTGTTCTAGAATGTAACGTTCGTAATACGCAATAAAATAGTGTATATCGAATGTAATAAATATTTTTTGTACTTATTATATATTAGAACATCTTTATATAATTTTTGATAATTTATCACTTTATAAAGACAACACGTGAAATATTTTTAATTACCTGTCAACTTATGGTTCAATTAAATTTAATAAAATTAGAAATATTATATAGATGAAAAATGAAACAATAATGATTAAAATTAATATATAAACTGAAAATTTCAATTTAAATTTTAGTTTTGTAATTTAATTTCTATGAATAAACTAAGACCAAACCAAATCCAAATTAAAATATTTGATTTGAATATTAATAAATTGAAATTAGACCAAATTGAACACTAATCGAATAAACAAAAATCAGAATTTTATTAATGATACAAATATACATAAATTGGACATCTTATTTGTGAAAATTTATAAATTAAAAATTTCTATTTATAAATCTGAAAAAATCGACTATTTATACTTAATAAATTTTAGCAAATTTAGTCATTAATCAAAATTCTATTCATGATAAAACCATCTTATTTTTTTTTATTTAATCAGTAGAAATTAGTGATTCAGTTTTTACCAAACCAATCGAGAGCTTTAAATATTATTATCAAAAGTTAAAACAAAAATAAAAGTGATTATGAAAGTGAAAATGAAAATAAAAGTAAAAATGAATTAAATAATGAAAATAGTAACAATAATGATAGTAATAAAAAAAATAATGAACAAAAATTAATTTAAAAATAATTTTTTTTTTTATTTATATATAAATTTTTTCATTTATTTTATAATAAATAAAATAAATTTTTATGAAAATTTATAAAAAATATTATGAAAATATAAATTTTGAAAAAAATAAAATAAAATAAAAATAAGTAAATTATTTCAAAAAGTTTTAAAAATATTTTAAAATATTTAAATTATAAAAATTTATTATATTAAAAATTTTCGAAATTTTATTACATGATAAAATTTTGGAAATTTATATTAATATCAGAATTCTATAATATTTTTAAAAATTTTCGTAGGTCCTGTAATATAACAAAAATTTACAGCATATTAAATTTTCGTAAATTTATACCTATTAAAATTTTCTAATATAAGAATCTAATACTAAATAAATTATTTATAATTTATATTATTGTTAAATATTTATAATTATTATTAATTATAGTTAATTATTATTAAGTAATATATTTTTATTATAATTTTTTGTTATTTGATTTTAGTTTATAATGCAATTAGAGAGTTGCTATGGTTATATCTCTGTGATTATTAGTTTACTGTATACTTTATATTGTGATCGATTTTTACTATATAACATTAGTATGAAAAAATAAATACCAATGTAACAAATTTATTAAAGTATATATGCTATCAGACAAATTTTATTAATTTCAAAAAAATTATCTGAATATAGTAATAGTAATACCTGTTGTAATTTAAAAAAAATGTTGCAATTAATTGTGATATATGATATAATTTATTTTTTCTTATGATATAATTAATTGCAACTAGTTACAATTTTTGTAAATAATTATGACAAATATCACTATGCAGTAATATAATATAATAATATATTTTATTTCTACTATTAGTTAAATTTAAAATAAATTTTGCGATAAATTATATATTTTAATTATCTAAAATTTTATTAATTTTACTGTAATATATTAAAAAATTTTATAAGAATAACATAAGTAATAAGTAAAAAATTATTACAAGTTTTTATATCAATAATTATTCTATTTTAATTTTCTAATTTGAATCAAATAAATTAAAACAAAATGTGAAGACCTTTTCGGAAATAAAAATTATTTAATATATTTGTTGGTATCTTTGTTTTTATATTCATTTGTTTTTTACTAATTTGATTTATTCTATAAAGTTGTCCAAGAGAAACAGTATGGATATTTTTGACTTTATTATTAATAGAGGAATTAGCTATAGCAGATCTGTACGCTCTTCCAGCAAATGGTCCAAAATAACTCGTAAAGGCATTTCTGTCTACAATTCCAGACCGTTTTGGAATTTCAATATTACAATTTGAAGTTGTAAAAAGAATGAAAAAATCATTTTCTGATGCAGATTTTTTACGTTCTTTTTGATATTCCTTTTCACTAATTGCTTTTTTTCGCAATTTGGATTGGTGAATTTCATTTGAACTTTTAGTATCTAGCTGATCTAATGAAAGGAAAGAATCTCCATATGGTGAAGATGGGGCATTAATAATACAATGTTTGAATTGTTGAACATCAACAGTAGAATTATAACAATTAACATTCCATTTTTTTGCAGTATGACTTTTAGATTTTGTATCTGTATAGTGTTTTGCAATTTCAAGTTGTAGATTATGATTTTTAAATTGGATATCACCATTCAAACGTGCTCCTGAGTGAACTTCTGAGATTTTTGTTAGTTCATTTTCTTCAATTACAGCTGATTTTATACAACGAAATGATGCAACAAATTTTTCAAAACCTTGCCATGACTTTGCTTGCAATGATGTTACTGGGTTCAAAAGTGCTCTTTGTTCTCCATAATCAGCAAATTCCCAATCTCGAAGTAATGGATCTCCTATTTCATTAGATATTTCCACAAATATCCACAGCCAAATATATGGTGCAGTGAGATATCCCCATTTGTTATTACTTAATTGTTTAAATCGAATTAATCCACTTCCAACAAATTCATCTGGTGTTTTATTGGTTTTAGGAATAGGATTAAATCTATTTAAAATATGTCGAGTCAATATTGCTTTTGCAATAGGCCTGGCATCTTCCTTTGATTCAAGAATAATACCATCATATTTTTCAATTAAGTTTTTACGCAGATCATTCATCAAAGTATTGATATTGCATTCTTCAACACTACGACCAGCCAAGCAATCATTTAAAACTTCTAAAGCCCTTCCATGTCCTCCACAATCTTCTACAAGAATATTGGTAATTTCATCATTTTTAAAAACCGGAATCAAATTATCTCCTTGATAATAGTTTGGAGGTTTTAGAGAAACGACTGGTAAATATACACGTTTCCTTATTGAATGTTTTAATGTATTATTAATCGGCCCAGCAATAGTTGAGGTACAAACAGGTATTATGAAAGTGCCACTAAATGCAAGGTTTGCAACAGATGATAATGTCATATAAAACTCAGAACGAAAATCTAAACCATCATCTTTTTTCTTCATGAGTTGTTGCATGCCATCAACAACCAAAATAACTACAATGTTTTTCATGTCTTGGTTATAGTATTTGGAAATCAATGATATAACATCCAATGGATTTGGTGGCTCATATGTCTTGATAACTTCATGAAATTTCATTTTTTCTCTAAAAAGTTGAAATAGCATACGAGTTCCAATGGCAAGATAACAGTCAGATTCATTTTTTTGTATGTTGAAACCATTTTCAAAGCTGATAAGGAATACCCAAGCTTTTTTAATCTTAGTCAAAAGCTCCTCATCTTCTTGAGCTGACAAACATGTGATTGCCGTCTGGTGAAATTCACTAGCGTTTCGTGATTTTCCAGTACCAGGTCCAGAAAGAAAGAGGTATATTGGAAGATTCAATTTGTCAAAATGACCTGAAATAAAATTTTTATAATGATCTTTAAGCTCTTTTCTCATGATATCCTTCAAAGATGGATGAGGTTGATATTCCCATTTAGCACCAGAAGTGAAAAGCAAGGGTTTTGGTTCTACATATGGCAAGCCTAGTATATAATAGTATGTCTAATCAGTCTAATGACAAGTTTTTTTGCGAAAATTGTTTAATACATACCTTTAGGAAAGGCATCAGTAATTGTTTTCTTAACTTCCATATGAATTGTGTTTTTAGGGTTTTTGAGGATAAGGGACAGTAAAGAAAAAAAAGCACAAAATTATGTATTCGATGTTATATAATAAAGATGAAAAAAATGGCTAACACGTTCACTTGTGTTGCCTAAATTTATTACAACTCACTTACCAGTGACAATAAGTTGTTCTATGATAACGTGAATGTGTTTTTTGGGCAGGTTTGATGATAAGAAACAGAAAAGAAAAGCACAAGATCATTTAAGTATTCGGTATTATTGACAAATAAAATTTACTTACCTCCTTTAATTTCCTTGGCAAAGTCTACAAGTCTTGACGCGGGTCCCAACTTCATTCCAACGCCCATAAATTCTTCTTTGGTCGTATTGAGAAAATCACGACCGGTGATCTTTTCATTGCGGAGGATTGCGTATTCGTCATCGTCAAGCCGTAAGTCTTTCTTCCCACGAAAAAATGCGATAAGTTGCTCAGTATCATACTTTTCAGGAGCAGGTTTTTGCTCAGTTGTAGAAGTATTTTGTTCAGACATGATGATTTTATAGGTTATGTGTATTGATATCAATGTCATGTATATTTCATGGCAAAAGTGATCAGCAAGTTCCGACCATTGGACAGGATATTACATGTTTTATTAATAATCATTTCGTATCCAGCGGACAAATTTGCCCGCTAAAACATAGTAGCATGTGAAAATTGACGGTTTAAGGGATATAATTAATAGAAATAGAAATTCTGAAATTTGCAACGGAAATGTAATTTTTTTTTTAACTTAATAATTTAAATAAATCGTGTCTTATATAAAATTATTATTAAGCATGACATCAGAGGTCAAATTATTAAAATAGAGAGTTACTACACTCGAGGCTGAAAACATTAAATTAAAACAAATTATAGAAGAAATTGCTAATCTTAGGATCGAAAATACCAAACTAAAACAAATTATAAAGCAAAATCGAACTACTAATAATGTTTCGCAGTCTTCAGTTTCTCCGACCTTATCAATAACTTTACAAACACCTATTTCGTCACCTGTTATTGCTCATTCTGGCATAGATAATAACACCAATTTTGTAAATCTCGAGCAGACACAAAGTACTATTTCTTCTGAAATAAATTCTAATAATAATCTTGACCATCCCAGTTCCGCTGAAAAAGTAAAAAATATACTAGATAATACATCTAACCACTCTACGACTGCTTCTGACAATTCTGATATATACTAGGAGTCAGATATTTAATACTCTGAACCACTTATTTGTACAAACCCCAAATCACCAGAAGATAAGGAAATTGATGATTTTCAGGATTGGATATATAAAGAACAGATTAGTAACGAAATAAGAGAAAGATAAAGAGAAGCAAAACTTTGAGCTCAAGATACTTCCTCTATTATTTCCCATGAGTAAAAAAGCATCCAATCGAATTCTCAACTTCAAGTTTCAAACTCATCTACTAGTTCGCACAATAAACAGCCACAAAATGGCATCCCCTCCAAAATAGTGAAAAATAGTACATTGGTGCTAGGCACAAGGTGCCATTTCTCTGAAATAAAAATTTCCTATAATCAGAAGGTAGAACGGGAATTAAGGAATGAAATATCTGTTTATGACAAAAACAATAATAATAAGATTATTGCACCTTGTATACAAATTACATCTGATAATACATTTGACATTCAAATTCCTGAATTTTCTTTAGAAACAATTTTAACGGGATCTAATAAAGTTACAGCTCAAAATATAGTTGATCTATTTAATATAGCAATGAAAACTAAATAAAAAGAGATTTTATACTGGTATTGTTACTATAAAGCATATATGAAGATAGAATAGTAATATTAGGTCTAAAAATAAAATTAATGACAAATCTGCGAGGATATTGGTATATAATGAAATTAAATTACTTCTACCTGACATTACTGATGTAAATTTACGTAAAATAACCTTCAGAGCTAAAAAAAAATCTATATATTAGTTGAAGGAATAGGGATGGATAGAATAAGACAAGTAACTTATAGTGAAAGTGCTATTTCAAGTTTGGAACTCGAATTTGAATGTTGCAATATCATCCACTCTTGATTATTGTCCTTATTGTCAATGATGATAATACCTTTTTATCATTTTTATAAGAAAAGCTACTCTTGTAAGGTGTTGTTTCAGAAAGATCTATCATTATGATATATATAGTTAATAATTAATTTCAACGTCAATTAACTGACTGTCCTCCCTGACTGTAATACTTACTAAAATCGGTATAACAGAAAAAAGGATCTCTCCACATCNTATAGCAATGAAAACTAAATAAAAAGAGATTTTATACTGGTATTGTTACTATAAAGCATATATGAAGATAGAATAGTAATATTAGGTCTAAAAATAAAATTAATGACAAATCTGCGAGGATATTGGTATATAATGAAATTAAATTACTTCTACCTGACATTACTGATGTAAATTTACGTAAAATAACCTTCAGAGCTAAAAAAAAATCTATATATTAGTTGAAGGAATAGGGATGGATAGAATAAGACAAGTAACTTATAGTGAAAGTGCTATTTCAAGTTTGGAACTCGAATTTGAATGTTGCAATATCATCCACTCTTGATTATTGTCCTTATTGTCAATGATGATAATACCTTTTTATCATTTTTATAAGAAAAGCTACTCTTGTAAGGTGTTGTTTCAGAAAGATCTATCATTATGATATATATAGTTAATAATTAATTTCAACGTCAATTAACTGACTGTCCTCCCTGACTGTAATACTTACTAAAATCGGTATAACAGAAAAAAGGATCTCTCCACATCTGAGTAAAAAGTAAAACTCTGACATATAGTCTAGTGAAGATATGACATGGTAAACCTTTTTAACTAACGCGTAAAAATTTTTTTGAATGAAATTTAAGCTTGCATGGATGTTTTCAATGCACGGACCAGTGCTATTTAACGTAGAACTAACAAAATTTTTTACTTAATTAATCTAACTTTAGTTTTCAACCCATCTTGCAAAACTAATGACTACTTTCAGTTAGATTAATGTTATTTATTCATTTTGACACTTGATAACCATTTTTATTCTATTCAAAATATCAAATATTGGATAATTTAGACAAATGAAAAGTTTAAATTTATAGTGTAGTCAATAGTATAGAAATGATAGATAGGTTTTTATTACAATCAATAAAGCAAAGCACGTTAATTTTTTTTCATGTGATTAAACTTTTGAATATATCCACATCTTGTATAAAACAATGTCGAACGATTAACTCAACAATCGATTCCTTGAGAGAATTGAATTATAGACTTGCCGTTGAGATTTGATGAACTTAAAAGGGTAAACATTAAACTATCCAATTTTTGAGGCTAGCCTGGAACAATTAGTATCTCTAATAACAACATTTGTGAATTTTTTAGATATGGAATTTTTTTTATTATTATAAATTTTACAATGTAAATATTTAAATACATAATCAAAAAAAAATTATTTTGTTATTTTTATATTCGCGAATTTTCGTCCTGAAAAAATTCATTTAAAGATCTGTCGAGACATTTTATTGAACCAATCATATTTAAGGTAATGGCATTTATAAGATTTATGATTGGTCCTTCTCATTATAAATATATGGTCGCATAAAAAAAATTTTTCGAATACACGTTGCATAAATCCAATTCTCAAATATGGTAGATATATCAATTACAAGTTTTTTGATTTTCGATTGGTAGTATTTTTAATGAATTTAAATTTTAGGATGCCAAACAACCAGTAAAACTCGCAAAAGTTACCAAAGTACTTGGTCGCACCGGTTCTCGTGGTGGTGTTACTCAAGTTAGAGTAGAATTCATGGACGATGCTTCTCGCTCAATTATTCGTAACGTTAAAGGTCCCGTTCGTGAAAACGATATTCTATGTCTCTTGGAATCTGAACGTGAAGCCAGACGTCTTCGTTAGCACTATTATAATAAAATTATTATTGTGATGGATCACTAGTGACATTTCTGTTCACAATATCAAAAAAAAAAAACTCCTTAAATTGAATTGATTAATTTTATAAATTTAAAAAATTACAATTTATCAAATTCCATTTGATTCTTTTTGATACTGATTTTTTTAAAAAATGTTCTGGCAAAAGTTCTCTATCTTCTTGGTGGAGAAAAGTACCCTATAAAGGCATATACCACACGATTTCGTAAGAAATATAATATCCATTTTATGAATACTCCATATTTCTTTTTTTTTTTTTTGTCAACCTCAAACACTATAAAGAAAATTAGTTTTCTATAGTATTTCTCGTTTTGTTATGCTTCCAAATCCCCGTTGTTGTTGGAATAACCTATATCCCATAAATGCGGCACCTACTATTGCTCCCATCACTGCCGTGAATGTTAAATATCTTTTAAATTTCGAAGCACCATCTGCTGAATCCTCTAACCCTGGGGTGGCTATGGCAGGGTTTATAGATACCCCTGTCAAAAGATTCCACAGATCTGCGGTTTGTTGTTTTTTAACAGAGACACTAAGAGGAACAGCAAGACCAAGATTTCGACAATACACATCCGGTTGAACTTCATATCGCTAAGTAATAAAAATGTATCAATATCACAAATATCACAAATATCACAAACATCACATGGGGAACTATTTAATAAAATTAAAATTATCTAATATACCTGCTGTACCAAATCCGAATCACTCTTTGTAGCGACAAATACTGTAGGAAAATTATCTAAATTGTGTCGTTTCTAAGTATAGAAAATCCCGTCATTAAAAATCTTTCAATCGTTAAATAAATTGTCAAATATGAAAATAAAGTGTATTTACCCGAAGTTCAACGATATAAGAAAAAGAATTCGCATCACTCGAATCATATACAAAACATATCAAATCACATNTTGTTATGCTTCCAAATCTCCGTTGTTGTTGGAATAACCTATATCCCATAAATGCGGCACCTACTATTGCTCCCATCACTGCCGTGAATGTTAAATATCTTTTAAATTTCGAAGCACCATCTGCTGAATCCTCTAACCCTGGGGTGGCTATGGCAGGGTTTATAGATACCCCTGTCAAAAGATTCCACAGATCTGCGGTTTGTTGTTTTTTAACAGAGACACTAAGAGGAACAGCAAGACCAAGATTTCGACAATACACATCCGGTTGAACTTCATATCGCTAAGTAATAAAAATGTATCAATATCACAAATATCACAAATATCACAAACATCACATGGGGAACTATTTAATAAAATTAAAATTATCTAATATACCTGCTGTACCAAATCCGAATCACTCTTTGTAGCGACAAATACTGTAGGAAAATTATCTAAATTGTGTCGTTTCTAAGTATAGAAAATCCCGTCATTAAAAATCTTTCAATCGTTAAATAAATTGTCAAATATGAAAATAAAGTGTATTTACCCGAAGTTCAACGATATAAGAAAAAGAATTCGCATCACTCGAATCATATACAAAACATATCAAATCACATGCTTCCAATTTACGTTTGTTTTGGAGTATTTCAGCTTCATATTTAGAACCAAATTCTTGAAGCTATAAAATTGATATATTTGTATATTATGAGAGAGAGAATTCACTTTGCGCAATGATCATAATATCTATCCATATTTTAACATACCACTAAATATTTTTCTGCCCCTTTTATCTCAACTGAATTTACAACACTAAATGATCTTGAAGTAGGTGTATATCCTTCTGTAAAGGGTTTATTGACAAATGCTCGTAATAGTGATGACTTTATATGAAATGAAAAGAAAATTCTAGTTAATTGATTCTAAGTTTTATTACATCAATATACAAATGATTAATCTTTAACAAGCACCACTTACCTTACCAGATCCCGCTGCTCCAAAAACGTAAGCCAAGAAAACATTTCTTTGAACTTTATTTCGTTTTCTGTCCGCCTTCCTTGGCTTCGTTTTTTTCAGCGCTGTTGTGGTATCACCCTCAAATCCCAAATAAGCTAAATAAGATAATGTTGTCCTATAATCGAGCAATGTTGTCATACTAATCGGGATTCATCGCAACAAGTTCGTATTTTTTTTTTTAGAAACTAAATATTAGATTTATAACTACTAATGAAATATATATACTTTGTTTTACAAATAATAAAATATTCTATATCTTATTCATACCTCCATTGTGCTAACCATCCTTGTAATGTCACTGCTTCAGCCTCATTTGTAATTGTTGTATGAGGGAATCCGGAATTTATCCATGGATTACCTGTTGTCGTACTAAACAATTGTTCAAGTTCACTATCTTTCAATGCCCCATCTTTATCCTTTATATAAATTAGATAATGAAATTATGTGAGATTTGTAAAGCAATAAATAGGAAGATCAAATTCTGTATATTTACCTTATCAAAAACTTGAAATATATCAGTAAAAAATTGATATCCATTAGGGCTTAATTCTACAGAGCAATCGTGAGGTACGTCAAATCTGATTAACATTAAATACAATTAAATACAATTAAATACAATTAAATTAAATAATATTAGTAAATGTATGTGTAATTTTAAAGAATTTTAAAGAATTTTGATGAATTATAAAGAATTATATAAATAATTTTGTGAATTATCAAATTGAAATCATTCAAATACTAACTGAGGATAAAGAAAATGTTCTCTTAATGATAAATCATCACCATAACCAAATTTACGTAAAACTGTCCATGTGGTTTCCAGGCGACCTCTTTGTATGAAAAGTGTGTGAAGAAATAAGAAACCAAGTTCAGTCAATCCAACTTCATTAACACCAGCAGGTTCGTGTTCCTTTACAACTTCCTTGACACCTTCAAGTTCTTGTTGTTGAAGTGGTGCATTAAAACATTTACGCTACAAAAAAAAACATAAAATAAATAATAAGTAAATAATATTATGGATAATTAATAAAATCGAAAATTTACTTTAACATAAAAACCTGAAATTCATTTAATTCATCATCATTCAATACACCATCTTTGTCAATATCGCATAAATTAAAAATTCTTTTTAAAGCATCAATACAAGCCGGTTTCAAAACCTAATTCCAAGAAATTTTAATAAAACCTCCATATATAAGAATAACTGTACTGTATTAAGGATAATAATGAATGAATGATTATAATCTTTCAATAAAGTCGTATTACATACATGATCTCTTGAATCATACAAAGGTGCTGTTGGATGAAGTACAGCTTTCTGTGCAAAATAGAATACTTCCGATACATTTAATGTGTGTTTTGCCGAACATTCTACACAGGTTTCTACTTCCTAAAAATATAACTCTTGATAAATATAATTGTCTAGGAAAATTTCTGATATATTAAAAAGAACTACTACTTTTTTATTAACCTTAAACTCATTCATTATGGGTACTATTTCATCTTCCAACGATTGATTAGTGACTTGATCCCCTCGAAGATCGATTTTGTTTCCTACTAGCACGACTGGGACCTAAACGTTCCGCCAAATGGTGTTGTATATATATTAGACTAGATTAAACTTTGAGGTTGTAATGAGGAGAGCATTGATAAAGCATTCGAACTTTTTTTGGTATTTCCCCTCTTTTGCTCACATTCACCCCAAGTCCTCTAATATATGGCAACCAATAGGATGCCAATCGATTAAACGTATGTTGATCGTCTACAGAGTAGACAATACATATCACATGTGCCTTTCTAATCTCATTCTCTAATTGTTCACGATTTTCTGGACGAGCTTATTACATTTAAATCAAATTAGGAAATTAGAAAAGTGCTAAGAGTAAGAACATAGTAAGAACTTTTTTTTTAAGTTTATAATATTTGAATTCAATTAATTCAATTACCTGAAGAATCTACAATGTGTGTAATAACATTTTCCGGTGTGACATCTGGTGGAATTGTAACTTCGGGAACGACGTGTTGAATCTAAACATTGAAGATCAGTGTTACCTTTAAAAAAAAAACTTCAAATAGCGTGTTTAAGAATAAATTTACTTACGTTAGGGACGAATGTCTCCTTAATGAGCGACGTAATAAGAGTGCTCTTCCCAACGCCGTCTTAATAATTTAATTTGTAGAATTGAATCAACGAATGAATATAAAAAGCAGAAAATTGAAACACTATGTCGGGACGAGAGTAATTTTGACTTACCGTCACCAACAAGTAATATTCGTACTACACGTCGCATTCCTTACGCGTATAAAGTGGATTTTTGGTATAATGATTTATGAAATTGAGACTTAATTGAATGTTCGAACATAAAAATGTTCAACCGGCAAAAGAAAAGACGTTTTCGTTAAAGTTTTGCATTGTGAGATAAAGTGCAAAAAATTTTGTATTTATTCCAATCAAATTTGTGGCTTGTGCCACTCAAAGTTAGTGCAAACGATTGTTTGTTTGGGAAAGTTTCGTTTTTGATCATTTTCGAAATAGGTTAATTGGCTCAATAACGTGTGACGCAACCGATCTCTATTACATCCAAATATATCAAAAAACCACCTTTTTTTTGGGGAAGTATTAAAAAAATAACCGTTGTTTTCTCAAAAACGAAACTTTTGCCACAGAGATTGACTTGACCAATGAATGAATAATGATATAGATAAAAGTGCCAAAAGGCATGTGATCATAATTCCTGATAAATTCCTTCGCATTTTTTTGTGCGACGGATTTTTTCCCAAGGTCGAAATTCAAAAAGAAGTTACAACAATAAGTGTCCTTGTTAAAATTTCCCTTTTTGAAATGTAGGCTCCCAGGGGGCGATAAGGAAAGATTAGTTTTTTTCAATTAAAATAAAGTATTATTGTATCAAGTGATGAGACGCAAAATAGTGGTACATTTTGAGGAAGTTTGTATAATAGTTTTTAAGTTCCCTATTAGCTCGCCAAAGGGGGGGATGATTAATTTATTGTCACACAAGTCTCATTTGTATTGTGTTGTAAGGGATTACTTTAAAACGTAAATAATGCCAAATTTTATTATAAAACCTATTTTGAGCTATTTGATTAAAGTTGTTCAAAATTGCGTACATTTGTGAAGTTTCAATATATATATATTTATAAACTAGACAGTCAAAAAAGTTCAGGGTGGCTAGACCTATCTCAAGTAGGAAACACGTGCCTCTAGCACAGCGATCCTTAATTTATTAAAATAATTTTTTAATAAATATACAAGAATCAGTAGTAAAAATGTTCATTTTTTAAATTGTCCTTTACAAAAATAAGATAATTTGATCGTACCAATGAAAATTATCCGAACATGAATTTATGTGATAATATGCCACCTGGCGAAATTTATTATATGTATTAAAAATATTTTAAATAATAAATAAAAATACATTTTTATAAATAATTTAATCTGAAAGAGTAAAAATAATGTAATCATTCTATATCATTACTCCAAATCACCATCTTCTGGTAAAATATCTGGTTCACGAACATTTTTTGAATACATTTTACGATCCGTTGCCATTTCTATAAGTTCTAATTCTGCTGGATGACGATCTAATGCTGAATGCTTGGGACCAGTTGGAATATCATCAGGGTCTCGTGCGGTAGGTTTAACTAACCAAACTATTTTAAAAAAAATAAAAATTTTTAATAAAAAAAAATTTGTCAAGGAATTTAGAATGAAATAATTTATATAATACCTTCAACTTCTTCTATTTGAAAATTCTCTTTTTTAGATAATAGTGGATTGTTATAAGTAGTTGAAAGAGGTGCAGCTTTAGAATGTCCATGATTAAAATCTGAATCTATCCACAATCCACAATAATCAAATTGACCCCCCATTCCTAAACCTTTTTTTTTTTTTTTGACACCAAGGAATGTTCAAGTCAGAGTGATCAAATTTAAATAAATAATCAAATTAAAATAATAGGTTTTTGGGACTAACCATTTGGTAACGTTTTGGTACCGAAATTCAAATACTGAAAATTATCATTATATCCCGAGACCGGATAAAATCTTAATTTTGGTTTCGAAGAGAATAAGAAATTCTTTTGATCACCATAAAATTTAGGATTCAATTCCCAATCCTCATAAGAAAATCCTCCAAAGATATAACCATTCTTATCCTTAATTATAAGAACGGTAGAACCTTTATAAAGTAATGAATTAATAAAAGCGTGCCAACTTTCACCATCACGAGCTGATGAAAATAATAATGTATGAATAGTCGTTCTACAATCAGGAGGTAAATTACTATTTAACATATAATAATCTGCTGGTGATAAAAGTCGAGAAAAATTTGGTAATGAATAAGTTGAAAGAATTTGGGGGGAAATAAAATTAGACAATCTTAATTTGAGAATTTCATCTTCAGAATAATGTGAAATTGTTCGATGTAAAAATAAACGAGTCAAGAGAATATTGAATAAATGTTGAAATGGTATATTGGTGATAAACCAATCCATAAAAGAGCCTTGATTAAAATAACCCTCTATTTCGGATCCTTTGATAATATCTGATAATAAATTATTATCTTCGGGTTTTCCATATTTAAGTTTGGGAAAGCAGATTAAATAATTAATTAAAGATGTATCACCGTCGAAATATGAATCTTTTTTCTTATTTTTTTGATCATTCTTTCTAAAATAACTTCCTTCAAACCAATATACCAATGACGCCCGAACAACTTCTTTCACAAAGGTTGTTAAAGTATTCGTTGATAACTGTCCAATAATGAATGTTGCTTTTGATTGATCTGTTGGGTTGGTTTTTATTAAATTATATATTGAAGATATAAAATCAAGCTTAGTTATAACAATTGAATTAATCAGTTGAATGGGAAGTTTTTCTTTCTCCTCTTGTGATGATTTTTTTTTATGCAACATCGATTGGGATTGAATATATATGGAAAATCCGTCTTTAAGCAATTCTCCAATTATAGGAGGTAAATGATTCTAAAAATAACACCCATATTATATAAATATATTATAATATATTATAGAATTTAAATTGATCTTAGTTATTTAAGAGAGTGTGCAAGGAAACTCAATCTAATCCTACTTTGATGCTTAAAGGAGTTACTTCAGGTCTTTCAAGTTTCTGTGAGCCTAAAAATAACTCACTGAACTCATTGAAACTTTGCAAGAGCGCAGTCTTTTCATCTTCTGAAAAATGGGAAAGTATTTCCGAATATTGAGTTTCATATATTTTGCTGGGATGATTACCCATTATTCCTTTGTCAAACCAGTAAAATTTTACACTTTTGACTATTTTCTTTGCCTGCTTAGTAATGCTTATCAAAAAAAATCTTTTCCTTTTCTGTCAGCTCGCGCCTAACATACTTAATTATACCACATGACATCGCATTTCCATTGTTATCTTCCCGACACACGTTCTATTAGCGTAACGAAAAAAGTTATCATACATCATAAACATGAACGATTGTCATGAAAAAAAAATTTTTTTTTTTTTGTTTTTTGTTGTTTATTGTGGGCAATGGTATGATTTTGTGGCTATGGTTATTTTTCGGCTTCGCGCGCACAAAAAAATATCAAGGCTTAGACGCAATGGTAAAAAATTCTATCTTTCACATCATATAATATTCTTCACACTATACTGTATTTTTTTTTTTAAACTAGGTTGAGGCTGGCTTGCTCAATTTCTATTTTTGTTTACTTCGATTAATATTTAAAATAAATATTTTGAGGCAATGAATGATAAAGTCGCGATAAATTATTACAAATATAAAGAACATTAAACGACATTAAATGAATGACGTAACATTTCCGGCATTTTCTTGAAAAAGTGTTTTGGGAAAATATTTTCTTAATTTTCTTTGATAATATTTTTCTTTTAAATTCATTTAAGTGAAATTGGGGTGAAGTTTTTTTAAACCCCACGATCATTTTTAAAATCATTCTTTTATTTATTCATTCATTCTTTACAAATTCAATATAAAAAAAAAAAACTATTATTTTCAATATTTTAATATGCTCCCAGCATTTGGTTATCAGTCAATGAATCGTGAGTTTATTCAAAAGCAAAAAAAAATAAATAAGAATAATATATAAATATATTTCTAAACAATTAATTTTATAATCTTTATCTATTATTGTTTTTTCTATTATTATTTTTTCTATTATTATTATTTCCTTCAGAAAACAAAAAAACGTATGCAATTAGTTTATTCTTGGGTATACCATTACTGATATTGATTTTTTTGTGTCCAAGTTTGCGTAAGTTAAAAGAAAGCGAATTACACATTGATAACGTTTTACGATCTTTCGTTTAATTTCACGTGATTTATTTGTTTGAATCGAATAATAGAGTACGCAAAAATAATAATTTTCTTGGAAGCAATAAATACTAGTTTTAGATTAAATGCATATGATATATTGTGAGTATAAAATAATTTCTCGTTATTAATATAAAAAAAAAAACATTGTATTAAATTAAAAGTGAATTCGTACATATTTCGTGTAGATACTTGGTCGTGTCGATGATATTACCAGGTTTGTTTTATTTTAATTAATTTTTTTTTTTCAATTTTTAGTAAAAAAAAAAAAAACATTGTATTAAATTAAAAGTGAATTCGTACATATTTCGTGTAGATACTTGGTCGTGTCGATGATATTACCAGGTTTGTTTTATTTTAATTAATTTTTTTTTTTCAATTTTTAGTAAAAAAAAAAAAAAATACTAATAATTACGTGCGTGTAATGATAAATTTTCAGCAATTCTAATTATAAAAGGGATATGCGATTTGACATTTATAAGTTTAAGTATAGTTCTAAAGACGTTGGCAAGAGAATTTCATAGATATGCAAGGTATTATTTTTAATATTTTTCTTTTGAAAGATTTAATTTTTAATTTTTAATTTTTAATTAATTTATTTTATTTACATCTATATATATATTTGAAAAAGTCCTTTACTTTTGCTTTGGATATTTACAGCTGGTAAGATATTTCAATCCATCCCATTTCTGCCTGTTATTATTTTTTCACTAAAATTTAAAATAATTTTTTCCTGATTTAATATATATATATATATAAAAGTCTTATATACAAATTACACATCAGAAGAAATGAAAGATATACCATTCTTTTGTCCATCTTCTTTTGATTACCGTTTATCAATAGTTCGAGTAGCCTGCATAATTCGTTCATCGAATATAATTTGCATGTGGTCGTTTGTTTTTTTTATTTCACTTTGGGTTACTGCAGATTGTTTTAATTTAATTTACATTGGGGAAGAGGGAAAAGAAGATGATGAAATAGAAGATAATGAAAAATTAACATTGGATCTTGAAGAAATATTGGAAGAAGGAAGAGGGGAAGGAAATGAAAGAAAAGTTAGAGAAAGGTTGGAAGTATTAGAGGAGGTAGAGAATTCAAAAAAGAGTTAAGTATAAAAAATTAATCATAACATAATAAAAGATGTAAATCATATCACAATATCATAATATCACAATATCACATATTCCATACCTTTCCATAAAGTGAAACTATACTAGAGAAGACTCTTGTACTTTTTTTGATTATTTAATTCTTTGATCCTAACTTTCTCGTCTGCTTGGCTCGAAAATGTCAAAAAAAAAAAAAAAAATGTATAGCACAAATTTTTTTCTTAAATAATAAATATTTAATTTATTTGTTCACCCCTCTGATCTAATTTGTATAACAATATACATATAATATAATTTTGATCTGATTACAAATCAATAAATATTTTTTCCACTCCATTTAATTCCATCCACTCCACCATTCCATCCATCACTTCACTTTTATACAATTTTACGCGTATTCATTCCTTCATTGATATATGGAAGTAATTAATTAATCGAAATTTTTAATCATACAAATCACACATTCAAAGTCACATGTTCGTCTACATATGGATTAAAAAATGAAATTAATTACCAACACCAAAAAAACAGACATCAACAAATGAAGATGCAATTAACGNTTAGAGAAAGGTTGGAAGTATTAGAGGAGGTAGAGAATTCAAAAAAGAGTTAAGTATAAAAAATTAATCATAACATAATAAAAGATGTAAATCATATCACAATATCATAATATCACAATATCACATATTCCATACCTTTCCATAAAGTGAAACTATACTAGAGAAGACTCTTGTACTTTTTTTGATTATTTAATTCTTTGATCCTAACTTTCTCGTCTGCTTGGCTCGAAAATGTCAAAAAAAAAAAAAAAAATGTATAGCACAAATTTTTTTCTTAAATAATAAATATTTAATTTATTTGTTCACCCCTCTGATCTAATTTGTATAACAATATACATATAATATAATTTTGATCTGATTACAAATCAATAAATATTTTTTCCACTCCATTTAATTCCATCCACTCCACCATTCCATCCATCACTTCACTTTTATACAATTTTACGCGTATTCATTCCTTCATTGATATATGGAAGTAATTAATTAATCGAAATTTTTAATCATACAAATCACACATTCAAAGTCACATGTTCGTCTACATATGGATTAAAAAATGAAATTAATTACCAACACCAAAAAAACAGACATCAACAAATGAAGATGCAATTAACGAAAACAACAACCGACAATACCAATTTAGGAAAAATTAAGTTCATAAACACAAAAAATAACACTTGTTGATTGTTGATTGACACGTAAAAAAATTAAAAGTTCTGGAAGATGATCGAAGATGACAAAGATGACAACAAAACATCAAAATAACATCAAAACACATCTTACGCGACTGACTTTGAAAAACACTATATAAACCCTTTCGATTCTCATTGAATTTCCTCTCCAATTTTTTTTTTTAATTTATAAACCCTTTCAATTCCCATTGAATTTCCTCTCAAATTTTTTTTAAATTTTAGCTAAATAATAAATTTAATAAATTTAAATTTTTAATAATGAATTTTAATATAATTAATTCAAAATAATTTATTTTTCTATAATTTCATTTTTATTTTTCTCTTTTATCATAAATTTATTTATTTCTTTGTGATTCTTTTTATTGCTATTGACCCCACCCATCAATTGTTATTGATATATATAATATGATCCATAACCACAATTACTGGATGGTACAACCCAATTACAAATTCAATAATAGCCCCACAAGTGCAAAAGTAATAATAATTAATTATATAAAATTATTAAAGATAGATATTTATTTATTATTATTTGATGATGAACCAAATTAAAAGTAAAGTAAAGGCGCAGTGAAAAAGATGATAATTTCTTAATTCTTTAATTACTTGAATTCCAAAATCCTCTTCCATTACTACCACTATGCATTACTACCACTATGTATTCTACCATAAGAATAGGGGGTTTTTTTTTTTCAAAAAGAAGAATGAGGAATACGTTAACGCATTTTACCCATTTTTCAAAGACAAAATTAAAATTCATATCACACTGTTAGGTGAAATTAGTATGAAATTGAATTTATTCTGAATTAATTTAAAAAAAAAAAGAATTTTTTAAAAACATAAATACAAATAGAAAAGTTATGTTTATTGTCTTCTTCCAAAACAACAAGAATACATTAGAAATAAAAGGGACCATTCCATTCTTTACTACTCTACTATAGCACAAGAGAAAACACTTATGATATTCAAATATTTAAGATATATATCATAACCATAATAATGATAAAACTTTAATTGAAATAATTGCAATCATCAGTTCATTATATAAAAAAAACACATTCGGTGAACAAACAAGAGAGAGAGCACAAAAAAAATTCTATAAAAAAAATTAGATCGAAACGACAAACACCCAAACGAATATCTTCTCTCTCATCTATATATTTAATATATGTCATTTATGTATCATTATGTATCATTGAGTATCATATTTGGTAAATAATTCATTTTGATAGCCATCCATTTCTTTTTCTTTTGATCCTTCTTCACAAAATAATATTTCATATACCCATATATTTACAATTATTTTCTACTCTTCCAGACAAATTCTTCTTCCTTAACCTTTCTTAATACATTTCATAGTAAATCAATATTTTATTTCTGAACATAAAAAAAATACTATATTTCTTTGTTTTCTTTACATTCTACAAAAAGTTAATTTTTGGGTGTGAATAGAAACAGATTCCAAATTCAATTATTGTAATCAACATTTTTTATAGCGAGCCAAAATCCAAATTCAATAAACAAATTTTCAATCAAAAATAGTTGTGAATTCAAAATTAAAAATAATAATAAACTACGAAATATTTTGATAAATACAACAAATAATATAGTGGGATTTGAAGCTATTGCACTATCAACCGACAAGAGAACCAGGGATTTCTGGTGTATACATCAACAAAATTTATCATATATAGTAAAATGAAAGGTTTAAAGGTTGATCCTTTATATTAGTATACTATAAAATCTATTATATTATATAATTTATATTATGTAATGTAATTTATGTTATGTAATGTAATTTTTTATTTTGTTTATAAAAGTTTATAAAAGTATATTTTTAATTTATGTATAAAATACAAAAATTAATGTACCTTAGTTCATTTTTGTAGTTTCTTTAAATCAATTCATTCTATTGATTCATGTTCACTTAATTAAATATATTGCTCCCTTCTTTAAAATCTCAATATAATTTTTTTTTTTTGATTTTTATTATTATCAAAATTGGAATATATAAATTTGAGGGAAGCGAATCTAATCACATTTAGATAATCAACAAATTCTGAATTTTAATTTTTATATTACATCATATATATATATATATTTTATTTAAATAATCTTTGAGTTACTAATTTTCATTCATTCATTTTTATATTTTCTTTTTCTGCTTTTATAATTGTTTATTTCCTATATATATTTATATTTCTGCTGCTGCTGTTGACAAAATAAATAGTAGTCATTATTTATGTTTGGAGAATTTGAAAATGTAAATTTTTTTTAATAACAAATAGAATTAATAATAAATAAATAGATAGATAGATAAAATAATAATGATGATAAATATAATAATAATGATAAATATGATAAATAAATTTACTTCATTCAATTCTTCATTCAATTCTTTCTCTTTCTTATCCACATTTAATTTTTTATGTTAATATGAAATAATGGTATTAACAAGGAATTACTTGGATAGTAATTACATGGATAATAAATAATATTAATATAGCTAGTAAATATTAATATTGGATGGAAATAATATTAATTATAGTAACTGAACTGACTGAAACAAACAATCAATAATATTTAATAGATATTAATATTATTAAGGTTCAATTTTAAAAATTTTAAAAATAATTTAAATTATTAATTCAAGAAAAAGTCACAACTTACAGATAAAATTTTTATCTATAAAAATTTATAGCAATAAAAATTTATAATTTTTAAGAGAAAGGAAACAAAACTACAATACAATTCGGAAAATTTTAATATAATTAATAAACAATAACAAGAGACATATACATGACATGTCATTGTTCATAGAAAAATATGGAATTTTATAAAATATTTATATATTTTATATATTTTATGGATTTTACACTCTCAGTTCAAAAAGAAAAAAATTTTATACTTAATTCTTAATTTTATATTCATATTTAAATTTTCCCATTAAGCGAAGTAATCAACAATCACCATAGTTCATTTATTAATTATGTATATATTTATATTTTCCAGGTGATCTAAACTTTAACGATATTACAAATAAAATAAATATAGTAAAAAAAAAAAAGTTTAATTAAATTAAATTTAATAATTAAGTTTTATTAAAAATTAAATTAATTAAATTAAATCAAATCATATTAAATTAAATAAATTAAATTAAGCGCTATTAAAGAGGAGGGATAATTTACCTTCCCAAGAATTATAAGATATAAATTTTATTAACAAACGAAATAATGAAACATTACATCAAAAAAAAGCTGAGGCTGAGTGATTTGACTCTTTAATTTCTTCAAGCAACAAAGAAGAGGAACCGGAAATCCTGCCTGCAAGGAATTAGAAGTTTTATTTATTTATTATTTGTGTATCGACAAAGTTATGATTATCAAATAATAATTAAAATTTAGTAGCAGCTTGGGATACATATTATAGAATTAGCAGAAAATGCACAAAATTCTTTGAATAAAATCAAACCTTTATAGGAAATATTACTTTTTAATATTCATTTCCATTAATATTTATACTATCATGTTAGAAGTATTTACTAGTTATTCACCATACTATAATATTCCATATTGTACATGATTTCATTTAACATTATCAAAACAAAACAATTATTTTAAAATTATATTATTTAAAATATTAATATTCTCGATTTTCAAGAAAACATCCAATCCTTAATCAAATCAAATCAATTTAATCAATTGTTTCTATAATTTCTATAACTTCCAATTTCTATAACTTCTATAATTTCTATAATTTCTGGAGGAACAAAATGTAAATAAAGATAAATAAAGATAACTTCAGAAAAAAAATATACTATAGAAAAGGATACTACCAAAAACTTGGTGATTTCCAAAATTAAAAATATTCTTGACTTTTAATAATATCTTAAATACCATCAGATAGAAATAAGACCACCAAATAGAAGTCACAGAAATATGAACAAGTATAACAAAAGAGGATAATACGGAAAGAAATTAAAGAGAAAGTAAATTAAAAAAGTGAAGAAATGGAGATTAAATGCTTCACCAATAACAAAATATAAAAATAAATTAATTAAACCTTGATTATTTGTTTTTATTAAATTAATAAATTTGTTATAGAACAAAATTAGTATATAGAAAATATTTAGCCATTTTAAATAATATTCCCAGAAATGAAGAAATTGTAGATTTCACAAACAAATTTCACAGTTTTCTTTTTTCTTCTTAAATAATAATAATTCTCACAAATGTATACATAATGATAAAAGTATGGTACAAATTCATACAGGTATAGACATATTTGACAATATAATGAATGTAATGTATCGAAAGAAAGACTCCAGATACGGAAACGAACAAATAATTAAACATTTAATAGAGAAAGAGATATAAATTATTATAAATAAAAAAAACTCAAGGATTGACTGGCAGGAATTATATACTTTTCTCTACTTCCCTTTTATGATTTTTTATAATAATATAATGCAATATTCTTTTTTAAAAAAAATTAAAATTTAAATCAAATGGCACTTTAAAAAAAGTAAAAAAACCCCCAAGCGTTATATATAAGGAAATTTTTTTTTAAATAGAATTATTATTTCAGTTATTATTGTTTGATAAATTAAAGAAAATCAACAACAAAATCATAGAAAATATAGATGTTAGAAAGAATTCAGAAAAAGTAATAAAAAAAATAAATAGTATCAAGAATTCAATAAAAACAAATAATAGAACAAATAAATACTATAAAGATATTGATAAATTTTCCAAATGGTTTGGCTAGACCATATAAATTATACCATCATTATTACCAACCATTTAATATTGCCTCCTATTTAAACAACAAACCAAAAAATTTAATTAAATTTAATTATAATTTACCACTTTATACAAATAGGAATTGGATGGATAAAAAAAGGTCTAAAAATATCTAGATTCAAAAAATTTAATTATTTAAATCAATATTTTATTCCTTTATGATCTTGAAAAGTGGTTCTTTTTTTTTTTTGATGAAATGGTAATATAAGTAATACAACAAATAGATGGTGATTAATGAATATATTGGCGGAGTGATTCCATTTGGATAGATAATTTCAATTGAATTAATTGAAAATCTGTAAGAAACATTTGGAAAAGTTATTCTATCAACAAAAGAAACCCAAATACATATATACAATATGGAATAGTTCAACTTTTACTTTGCCATACATCATTTTTCATAAATACAATGAAAGACCAGAACATGAAATATTTGCTTTTGGGTTTATGATTAACGTTGTTGCTTATGTTTCATGCATCACACGAAACAAAATGAAACAAAAGGAAACAAAATGAAACAAAATGAAACAAAATGAAACAAAATGAAACAAAATGAATATGATGCAAAAGAGGTGCAAAAGAATCTAATATAATAATAACAAAAAGAAGTGCAAATTAGGTTCATTGACAATCCCAGAAAAAAAATTGTCTTGCGACGAAAAGGGGTTTTTTGAAACTTATTTTTTCTGTTCTGTTGATCAATTGTTAATAATTATCTTTAAATATTATCCACGTGTTCTACTTCCATTTTTTTTTTAAAAAAAGTATAACTTGGAAAAATAGATCAAATAGATCAAAAAATTATTAAAGAAATATACATAACATAAAAAGGTAGAGAAAACAATGTAGAAGATGATACCCACATAGATTAGAGGTAAACTTTTATACAATATACTTTATTTTAAAGTGAAAAGAAAATAATTGATCAAGTTGATAAAAGATTCAAAACAATTATTATATGATAAATACCGAAAAAAAAAGAAGACAAAAAAAAAACAAACACTATAATATCAAAGTAAATAAGTAGAAAACGAAACATAGAACCAAAAATTCCAAAATAATGATTCTAAAGTTGAAAAAAGTGGGTGGATAAGGAGATATTACGAATGGATTATGATTCTCTTCAAGATATGCCAGTTTGAATGATTTTCCTTAAAGGGCATCTTGAAACCATTCCTCTGGAAAAACATAAATAAAAATGGGGAAAATAATAATTGATTACCAAAATCGATGGAATTCTTAGATATAGATCATGGATATACATATGATAAATAATTTTCCATCTCCCAGCAACAATCACTGGATAGGAACAGAGATTAGAATCGATAATATAATATAATATAATAAAGAATGAAAAACCAGTATCAAATCATTCTTTGTAATGAGAATTGAATTCAGAAAACCTTTACAAGTCAAAATGATGATGAATTATTATTATTTATACAGTAATTTATAAAGTAATTGATTTTGTATATAAGTTCATTTTTTTCTCTCTTTGTTAGACGGATCAAGTACATTTATTCATATCACTTATGCCGTATATAAGTTCATTTTTTTCTCTTTCAATTCATATCACATTTAAAGCATTTAAAATATCCAACAACATAAAATAATTACAAAAATAATTACAATTTTTATGTAACATATGACGGAACTTTGCTTCTAAAATTTCGTAAATTGAATTAGGGAATTGCAAGTTTTTTTCATTTCTTATTTTATCACGTAATCTTAAACCAAATGATCTTTTTTTGTAAATTTTTTATTATTTTTTTTGTAAATAAAATTATCCATAAAAAATATTTCTACCAATTTCTTTTTCTTTATTTTCATTGGAATTGTATTTTGAGTTGGAGCTGAAAAAACACGATCTTCAATTGCATTAAATACCGAAATTTAATATTGAACGTTTTTTACATTTATCTTTTTCCTTTTCCACGAACACATGACCACCATTCTCCAGTATCTAGTAATTGATAACACAGCTTTAAATGAAAATTGACAATGAAAAAAATCGCATTCATTAAAAACCCACGACTAATTTATACATATAGGGTGCAGACTTTATGCTTTCTTCAAAGTTACGTCATTACGTCACGTCATATGTTTTCATAGTTGCGTCATATAATTTATGAGTTATGTCTTTGATGATTTTATATGACTTAACATAGTTACGTCAGTTAAGTCTGCGATGATTTTATATGACTTAACATAGTTACGTCAGTTAAGTCTACACCTATATTTATACACCCTTTCCACAACTATAAATGTTTACAATTTATACAACGATGCCTTTGAATGATAGAAACTTCGGGACACTTTTTTTTTTTATTGTTATGCAATTGATTTTGATTATATCAAAAATGAGACTCACTCCTAACTTCTAAATTGAATCATATGTTTGAATTTTCCCTCTACATAATAAATGGGATCAGTTTCTGGTGGTTCATCTTGCATAATCTCGTTTTCATCATTAAATTCGTCATTACATAATTGCATTTAAAATAAGAAAATCGAAAAAAAGCTACTCGGATCAAAATTTGCGTGCGTGCCTAACACTGGTTTAGTAAAAACGGTATGACTATTTTGTCTTCTGATTATACTAAAACTATCAAATGAAACCCTGTTTGAGATACATATAATTAGTTTTANGATGATTTTATATGACTTAACATAGTTACGTCAGTTAAGTCTACACCTATATTTATACACCCTTTCCACAACTATAAATGTTTACAATTTATACAACGATGCCTTTGAATGATAGAAACTTCGGGACACTTTTTTTTTTTATTGTTATGCAATTGATTTTGATTATATCAAAAATGAGACTCACTCCTAACTTCTAAATTGAATCATATGTTTGAATTTTCCCTCTACATAATAAATGGGATCAGTTTCTGGTGGTTCATCTTGCATAATCTCGTTTTCATCATTAAATTCGTCATTACATAATTGCATTTAAAATAAGAAAATCGAAAAAAAGCTACTCGGATCAAAATTTGCGTGCGTGCCTAACACTGGTTTAGTAAAAACGGTATGACTATTTTGTCTTCTGATTATACTAAAACTATCAAATGAAACCCTGTTTGAGATACATATAATTAGTTTTATAAAAAAACAATTACGTTTTTTATTTATTTAAGGTATAAAAATTCGCATTTTTAAACTATGAAAATGACACAAGTCGATCAGGTTTATACAGCAAAAAATAATTATCTATATTCGCATTTTTTTTCTTTCGGAGCATCGGATCACTGTTTTTTTTGTGCATTTCTGATTTGATTTTTTTTGAACACAGTTCGTCTAGTTTTAGTATTTACCGCTTAAAATAAAGGATTTATTATTAGATATAGTTTATATTTCTAATCTTATTTATGTGAATAAATAAAGTAATAAAAGTAACATTTTCATGCATATCTCATTATTTATGTGCGCGTAATACTTACCGCAATTTATCATTTAATCATTTATTTTTGCCACCATTTCAAGATTACAAATTTCAATCACACAAAAAAGAAACGACAAGAAGAAAACAACAACAAGTTCCCGGTATTTTTCGGGCGTTTCGTTAATTTCTTTTATTTCATTGTTTTTATAAAAAAAAAAATTCGAGTGGCACAAGGGACCTAAAACAAAATTAATTAACAATAATACAGGAAGAATAAGTGATTATCTAAATTTAGTAAATGAAAGTGGAAATTAAAATTTAAAATTTATATATATATAAATAAATAATTTGAATAACGTAAACGAAGGGTTTTTTTTTGATTTTTATTATTGCCATTTTCTTACATTTTCTTTTAACAATAATTATTATAATATGTCATCTATATCATATTTTAAGTCAAAAATAATAATAATCTAAATATAAAAAATACAATGAAAAAAAGTAATACAACAATTGATTATTTATACGTATACGTTATATAATAAAATAATAATAAATATTCTTGGCAAAAAAAAAAAAAATCGTTTACTTTTTTCTTAAACCATTAATGAAATTAATGAACTTTACATGAATATTATATTCTTCAAAATAATATCAATCAAAATTTTACGATTAAAGTCACAATATCATTAAAAATAAATATTTAATTAAAAAAAAAAAAAAAAAAAAACCTGAAATCCATTTTAGTTAAGCCTCGAAGAGATTTGATTTATTCGTTTTCAAGAATATTCAAAATAATAAATAATCATAATAATAATATTAATAATAATTAATATATATTAATAAAACAATAATAATAAAAAAAATAATATATATTAATAAAACAATAACAAATATAATATATAAAAATAAGATAGATAACAATAATAAATAACAATAAATGACAAATTTGCGGGAAATGTCGAGTCTAATAGGTTTTCAGGCTTTAAAGGCGCTAATTGTTTTGGTGGCTATTGTATGCGGTATTTTAGGTGAGTTGCAAAAAAAAAAAAAAAATTCTTTTCATCAAATAAATCAATCAATCAATCAATCAATCATTAAAATAATAATATTTTGAATTTACTTTTTTTAAAATGTTTTCAAATGGTTTCAAATGTTTTCAGAAGCAACAGAATATTATGCATGGTCGAGTTATATTGATGAAATAAATAATTCAGGATTGTATCCAGATTTTAATACACCAAAATCTAAATATTTTAAGAAATATTCAAAGTAAGTTTTATTAAATTTATTTAAATTTCATTAGAATTTTCACAAACACTATATATCTAAATATTCCAAAAAATTTATTATAATTTATTAGTATTGATGGACATGTAAGGATATGGTATTATATTGTGATAATTCTTACAATACTTGGAACAAGTTAAGCATTTAAAAAATTTCTTGATCAATTTCTGTTAACTTGCTTATGTGATGTACTAATTTTAAAAATAATTTTAAAAATAATTTTAAAAATAATTTTCTTAGCTGTTTATTTGTCTCAAGTTCGATGGATATGGAAAAATAAGACTATAATTTTAACAATTGAAATGTTTGTATATTAATTAATTTAATTGATTTAATTGATTTATTTATGATTTATTTAATTTATTTGATTTAATTAATTTAATTGATTTATTTAATTTAATTGATTTAATTAATTTAATTGATTTATTTAATTTAATTGATTTATTTAATTTAATTGATTTATTTATTTAATTTAATTAATTTAATTGATTTAATTGATTTATTTAATTTATTTATTTACTAATTATTTTAATTATTTTATTTTCATCACTTATTCTCTGGAAATAATATTTAGATTTTATTTCACTCTTTGGTTTTCAGCAAGTAAGTAAATTAATAATTACAATTATCACAATTATCACTCACTCATTATTCTAATTGTCACTCATAATTATAATAACAATAACAATAACAATAATAATTATTATTATTACTATTATTATTAACAGGTCTCGCGAATTTAGATCCTTTGTATTCAGGTTCAGGATTTAATTGTAGTAGTATACGAACGGATACTGGAAATGATTCAATAAATAAAATAGCACAATGGACAAAATTGCAATGTAGTTTAGCTTTATCGAGTTTAATTGTTGGTTGGTTTAATGTATTGTTATGTTTAATATCTTCAATAATAGCTTGGAAAACTGCTGGTGTTGACTTAGATAATGATTCCCCTGATTCATTTTCACCAAATATTTTTGATGATTCAAGAATAACAAGAATTAGAAGTTCTGGACCTTTCTTCTAATATATTATATAATATAAATATCCAGCGGTTGGTGAGATTTCTATTGGCTACTACTGTGATCCTACTATGATGCGGGAATTCTCTAGTCTTTTATAATATTTAACAATTATTTAATTATAATATATAAATTATATTATATGTATTTAATATATATGTAATAATTTTCTTGATTATAAATTTCCCTTTCAATAAAAATTAATATTAATTATTTCATTGTGAAAGATCATCGGAAGGTCTTATAATTTAACCCCTAACTCTACCCAACATTAACCTTAACTCATCTCATAAATTCCATATGCGGTAAATTTCTCCTAGTTAAATTTTTAACTATCATTATCAGATTAGATTAAAAATATAATTCTAAAAATAATCTTTTAAGGAGTATTACATAGGGGGAGAAGAAATAATTATTAATTCTTCAAAATAGGAGCCATAAACTCCTTACTTTAATTATAGAATTTCTATATTCTTTTTTTTTCAATATTTTCGTTAATTTCTTTTTTTTGATACGCGTAATACTATCCGTATTATCCGTATTATTCGTATTATCCGTATATCTTTACGATTATTTTGGTATTATACAATAAAGCTAACACCAAATGACCAAAATATTTTGTCAATGTTCTTTTCAAGTTCAGGCTAGATTTTTTTCTAACTATACTTTTTGCCATTTTTTAAAATATTATTTGTTTATATTCATTTTGTTCTTGATTCAAATCTAATAAATCTAATCTAATACAGATGGATTCTTGAATATAAAATGGAAGAAAAGAAAGTAGAAGATATTAGCTAATTGTATTTTTGCTATGAAAATAAATAAGAATTAAAATTAAAAATAAATGAAATTAAAAATAAATGAAATTAAAAATAAATGAAATTAAAAATAAATAAAAGAAAAGTAATAACATATGAAGATGCACTTGAATCATCTAATCAATTTTTTCCATGTATGTATTATAATAGGCATTGCATGATGATGATTATTACATGCGATGCGACAAAGGAAATAAAAAAGATTTACTTTAATTAGGATCTTTTTTTTTTCAATGAATACTTCTATGCTATTCTTTTAAATACTTTAATACCTTTTAGAATTTTTTTTTTTTGCATTGATCGCATTTATTGCATTTGCGTCTACATATTTATGTGGGAAAAAAAAAATCTTTTTTACGAAAATCCCATTTTCCTTCTTGGGAATAACAGGAACGGTCGGAATTTTATACGCGCCGGAGATTTATTTTGCAAGGATCTCGTGTGTCTCGAAGAAGAGCATACAAGAAAAATTGTAGTTTTAATTTATTTTCAATTTGCCGTAAATATTGATAGAAATTTAACTCGTGATTTTTTAGATAATATATATGTTTCTTTAATTTATTCAAAGTTTGTATTTATAGTAATTTACATAATATTTTGTACAAAATTAATTCAAAATACAGTATTCACGAAAATAAATTTTCATATAATATGAAAAAATTGTGATGAAGAAAAAGAAAAAGGGGGAAGCAATCCTTTTAGAAATAATAATATTTACATTCTAAAAGATTTCAAAATGAATATGCAAATTAAGTAAATGCATTGAAATGTTATATCTAGTTAATGTTTAAATGTCAATGTATAGATGCTGAAAAAAAGAAAGTCATTTGGAATTTCTTCTATTTTGTTCCAGACAAAATAAAATTAAAAATAAAAATAAAAATAAAAATAAATAAAAAATGATAATAAATTCTCTACTTTAATAAATTTTCCCAACACAATTTAAATATTACAAATCCACAAATTATATAAAAAATCCAAGTCATAATTAAAAACCAACTCTTTAATACCCAAAATATCATACTTAAATATAAAACCACAAAAATTAATCTTAACCCAAATGAATAAATTGTTGTAAAGATGGTATGTAATGCTGTGAAATTTGAATCATTTACATTAATGTTAAATACTGAAGAAGTTAATTCATCTAATGTTTGAATTATATATGCAAAATATTTATTATCATCTGGAATTGAGAATGCTCCCCAAAGTGTAATGAAAATTGAAAAAATGCAAAAAATTAAAACTGAAATGTCAAAAGTGTAATTATTATTATGATTATTAAAAATATGTGATGATAAAGGAATTGTTGTTGTCGTTGCTGTTGAAAATGTATTATGTGTATGATGTGTATTATGTGTATTATTATGAATATTTTGTGTATTATTATGTATATTATTATTATGATGATGATGATGAGTGTTATTTGTTATTTGTTGATGTGAAGATGTGGTGATGTTTGTGATTATAGGAGAATTTGATCTTTGCGATTCGTTATTGTTGTTGTTGTTGTTATTATTATTATTATTATTATTCATGGGAATGACTGCGTGATGCATTAAATAATGTTCTCGAAATTCAATTAGATCATAAAATGTTACATTACATTCTATACATGATGGATGTCCACGAAAGTTAGTATCTTTAGAATCCCCACTACGATAATGTCTTCTTAATTCTTCTTTTGTGTATAAAATGTGTTCCCAACTAAATATTTTACGATGGGCTATACATCTACCACTATTATTCAATAAATTATTATTATGATTATTATAATTATTATTAAAAAAAAATTAAATTAATAAAGTAAATTTAAATAATATGATAATAATAAATATGATAAATGAATTTTTTTTTACTTACCAAAATATTAATTTATGAACATTTCTTACANTGATTATTAAAAATATGTGATGATAAAGGAATTGTTGTTGTCGTTGCTGTTGAAAATGTATTATGTGTATGATGTGTATTATGTGTATTATTATGAATATTTTGTGTATTATTATGTATATTATTATTATGATGATGATGATGAGTGTTATTTGTTATTTGTTGATGTGAAGATGTGGTGATGTTTGTGATTATAGGAGAATTTGATCTTTGCGATTCGTTATTGTTGTTGTTGTTGTTATTATTATTATTATTATTATTCATGGGAATGACTGCGTGATGCATTAAATAATGTTCTCGAAATTCAATTAGATCATAAAATGTTACATTACATTCTATACATGATGGATGTCCACGAAAGTTAGTATCTTTAGAATCCCCACTACGATAATGTCTTCTTAATTCTTCTTTTGTGTATAAAATGTGTTCCCAACTAAATATTTTACGATGGGCTATACATCTACCACTATTATTCAATAAATTATTATTATGATTATTATAATTATTATTAAAAAAAAATTAAATTAATAAAGTAAATTTAAATAATATGATAATAATAAATATGATAAATGAATTTTTTTTTACTTACCAAAATATTAATTTATGAACATTTCTTACATGTTGAACTAGTTCAGTCCACCCTTCATCACATGAGGATTGACAAGATTTTATTGGACATTTAAACTTTATCATGTCTAATGTCATGTGATATATTTTCTGATCTTCACAAAGTATTTGGTGATCCGATATTAGGTACCGAGTTGTTTTATTATTATTATTATGATTACTCATTAATTCCGAGAAAGGTTTTGTGGCGTCATCAGTAAATATTACTTTATTCTGGTTAGCCTAAAAAATACAAAGTTTTAATTTTAATGTTTTAGTATTTATTTTAAAAAAGTATTAAAAAGTATAAAATATAAATATGAAATAGTATATAACATTAAAATGTAGTAGTGTAAATTTATTATGTGGTTAATGCATCTTATTATAAATTTAATACTTACTCTGCAATATGGGCAGGAATTTGTTCCAAACAAGACTCTAGACCTGAGAGAGCACACAAAGCATATACGATGATTACAATGTGCTACTGCGTATATACTAGTTTTCTCTGTGCATATGGGACATGTATTTGAATTATTTTCTTCACAATTATTTTCTTTACATATTTCAGGTGTAGCATGTTTATTATTATTTGGTATTGGAGAAAGATTGCATTTATTTTTATTATTGTTTTTATTATTGCTGGTGGTGGTGGTGGTGAGTGGTTCTTCTTCTGTTGTTGTTGTTGTTGTTGTTGTTGTTTCCGCTGTTGCTTGTGTTGTGTTCGCTTTTATTTTATTAATGTTTGCTAACTGTGTTGTTGAATTGTTATTACATGGTTGTAAAATTTCTGTTTCATTGCGAGATATGAAGTCAAGAGATTGACCACTTATGGTTTCTTCATGAATTAAGGTCTCATTTGTTTCTACAAAAGAAATATTACTACACATTTTGTTTTCGTAAATTTTTAAAATCTCAAATTTTAATTCCCGAAAATTTAAAATTTTTTTAATATTATCAAACAAAGATGAATGAAAAAGGATGAGAATAATTTTTGCTAATATTTATATTAGAATTTTCTATTGGAATTTTTTTTTTCTGTAATAATTTTCCTATTGGAATTTTTTTGTGAATAAAAAAGTAAGTTTTTAGGAAACAAGGGTAAAAATAAATTCTATGCGTCTTTTTATCTTTTTTAGATGATGGGAAGATCTCACAAAACGCGCCGTATTGATGAAAATTATCTATATATAGAGAAAATTGAATCGACCTTAACCGTGGAACGGAGTATTACAAATAGTAGCCCCAATTTCACTTTTATATTTTTCCCGCCCTCAATTTATTTAATTTATTTTAAAACAATATATTTGGCACGTGAAAATCCTGTTAAAATTTTTTTAAGTGTCAAATTGTAATTGGCGCAGGGTGTTTCTTATCTATATAAGGTTAGTATAATATTCATGATCTTATTATGATTTTATTATCTATTATATCTATTAAGTATAATGTATTAAGTATAATATAAATTACGTATATTATGAACATTGTGTATATTATTATGTTTATATTATATTATGTTTATATTATTATTATGTATATATTATCTTTAATGTTGTATTTTATGTAATGTATTTTATGTATGTTACATTATATTATGTTACATTATATTATGTTACATTATATTATGTTACATTATATTATATTATGTATTTTATGTTCAGTTATTTTCCTCACTTAGCAAAATGTGATTTTAGGGTTTGATAAAAACCAGAATTATATCAGGAATGTATCAAGTATAACCTTGGACAATAATTGTTTCCTGACCTTTTATGATTTTTATGATTATCTTTTAGTTACTTGTGATTTCCATGCAACGACTGCAGAATTTATTGTTCTTTAAAAAGAAGAGAATAAATAATTCTTAAAATTTTTTTCAGGAATTATAATTATTTAAAATGTATAATATTTAAAAGTATAAATTATTGATATATTGTGTTATCCCTAAAATCTTACTTTTGTTATTAGGGTGAAAGGGTAGTAAGTGAGCGACTCGTCAATATTATCAAAAATAACCTAATTATTTTTTTCTTATTCGTTCATCATTCGTTCTTTTCTCACATAGGAAAAAAAAAAAAAAAAAAAAAAAAAAAAAAAGGTGTAATTCTTTAAAAAATTAATAAACCCCCAATAATGCAATTTTGTTTGAATAATGTTTTGGATGGTATGAATGATCTTACTATCTTTGTACTTATATAAAACCCTCATACATAAATGAGTTGTTTATCGTCACAAACAATTTGTATAATTTGTATATTTTTGAGGGCATAGCGTTGATGATCGCTCTTAAATGATTTCCAGAACATTTCAAAATTCCATTTATTTATATTACCATATATACATTCTTCTCAAAATGTATAAAAAAAAAAAACGCCTTTTAAAGTTGTTTACGGGACGGGTCACGTAGGATTTTAAGCTGGACACGTATGACACGTATGGTTACAATCTCCTTTAATATGAAACAGTGAAACAAACAAATTTTACTTCAAATTACTATGACGTATTCAATATCATTGAATTTTTACTATTTTACAATTATACTATGAAAATCTATGAAATTAATGAAATTTATATTTATGATATGTAAATGAATTTATCTATGAATATAAATGGTCAACCATAATGCAATGTCGTCAATTTTTTATGACATAATAATATTAATAATGATCTCATGATAAGGATATAATAACTATGTAATAATGTCTCTCCTATAAAAAAGCTTACCAAAAAATTTTTAGAAAATGTAGAAAATGTAAGAAAATGTATTTTCATGTGTGAAATTTGTTGTTGTTCTTGTTTTTTTTTTTTTTTCTTATGCTTGAGTTTTTCTAAAGGTAAAACATTTATTCTTTCAAAGTAAAAAATGATACTTTCATTTATTAACAGTATATTTATATAAAAAATAATTAAGGCAATTACATTGNTATGTTACATTATATTATGTTACATTATATTATGTTACATTATATTATATTATGTATTTTATGTTCAGTTATTTTCCTCACTTAGCAAAATGTGATTTTAGGGTTTGATAAAAACCAGAATTATATCAGGAATGTATCAAGTATAACCTTGGACAATAATTGTTTCCTGACCTTTTATGATTTTTATGATTATCTTTTAGTTACTTGTGATTTCCATGCAACGACTGCAGAATTTATTGTTCTTTAAAAAGAAGAGAATAAATAATTCTTAAAATTTTTTTCAGGAATTATAATTATTTAAAATGTATAATATTTAAAAGTATAAATTATTGATATATTGTGTTATCCCTAAAATCTTACTTTTGTTATTAGGGTGAAAGGGTAGTAAGTGAGCGACTCGTCAATATTATCAAAAATAACCTAATTATTTTTTTCTTATTCGTTCATCATTCGTTCTTTTCTCACATAGGAAAAAAAAAAAAAAAAAAAAAAAAAAAAAAAGGTGTAATTCTTTAAAAAATTAATAAACCCCCAATAATGCAATTTTGTTTGAATAATGTTTTGGATGGTATGAATGATCTTACTATCTTTGTACTTATATAAAACCCTCATACATAAATGAGTTGTTTATCGTCACAAACAATTTGTATAATTTGTATATTTTTGAGGGCATAGCGTTGATGATCGCTCTTAAATGATTTCCAGAACATTTCAAAATTCCATTTATTTATATTACCATATATACATTCTTCTCAAAATGTATAAAAAAAAAAAACGCCTTTTAAAGTTGTTTACGGGACGGGTCACGTAGGATTTTAAGCTGGACACGTATGACACGTATGGTTACAATCTCCTTTAATATGAAACAGTGAAACAAACAAATTTTACTTCAAATTACTATGACGTATTCAATATCATTGAATTTTTACTATTTTACAATTATACTATGAAAATCTATGAAATTAATGAAATTTATATTTATGATATGTAAATGAATTTATCTATGAATATAAATGGTCAACCATAATGCAATGTCGTCAATTTTTTATGACATAATAATATTAATAATGATCTCATGATAAGGATATAATAACTATGTAATAATGTCTCTCCTATAAAAAAGCTTACCAAAAAATTTTTAGAAAATGTAGAAAATGTAAGAAAATGTATTTTCATGTGTGAAATTTGTTGTTGTTCTTGTTTTTTTTTTTTTTTCTTATGCTTGAGTTTTTCTAAAGGTAAAACATTTATTCTTTCAAAGTAAAAAATGATACTTTCATTTATTAACAGTATATTTATATAAAAAATAATTAAGGCAATTACATTGTTCAATAATATGCATAAGGATCTTTGTGTGAATGTATGAAATTAGAAAATGACAGCATGTAAAGTTTTTTTTTTTTTTTTTTTTT
>PQFF01000131.1:409393-479219 GCA_003547095.1 Diversispora epigaea
TTTTTTTTTTTTTTTTTTTAGTTCAGAGCAGTTTAAATTTTATTTAATGAATTCAAATAAACCAAACGAGGATTTAAATGAGGAATTAGCGAAAAAAATTACAAAAATTAATCAAATCCATATATGAATAGAAATATAAATTATAAAAAAATAAAAATACAAAGATTATGAATATGTAAAAGATGGTAAGTTTATAAAAAAGGGATTAACGTGCCAGAAAATACAAAAAGTGTAAAAAGGTGTAAAAAAGTGTGAAAAAGTGTATATGTTAAATTAAATAAAATTAAATAAAATTAAATAAAATCAAATTTGAGTTTTTCTTTATAGAGAAGAATTATAAAAATACAATTGACATATATTTGAATATTTTTTTTTATGCCATATAACAAATAAAAAATCAATTCTATTTGAACTGTTCTAGTCTAAATTATTCATTTAGTTTCTCTACTTATCAAATATAATTTGTCGCAATAATTGCAATTAATTGTATAATCTATCTATCCCAACCTTTAATTTTCATCTCCGCTTCCCTCTACTTCAACACTAATTTCAACAGCATCATTAAAAGGGTCTTCATCAGATTCAATATTTTCGGTAGAACTTGCTTCAGATTGGCAAATGGACTGATCTGAAGATTGTCTTTTGGGAGGTGAAGGAAACTGTGATTCAAATGTAGGATATGGTTCAGATTTAACGACATTTTCATAGTCATTATAATCGCTTAAAGTTATTCTATTCATTGGAGAGATTCCATTTTGAGTTTCTTCCATCTCTAAATCATGAAGCAATGTTGAGCTTGGTCGACTTTTATTATTAATATCATTGATAGTACTTGTGCTAGTGCTAGTGCTAGTGCTAGAAGTAGAAGGAATGTTTGTTCTAGGTGTTAAATGTTTCTTTTTAGGTTCAGTTGACGGTTTTTGAGTAGTATTTAAGTTGGTATTTAGAGGAGAAATAGGAGTAATGATATCTCGTGGATTTGAATTTTTTAAATGACGATTGCTTTGTGATGAATTACGAGGGTCATAATCAAGAGTAAATGCGCTAGACCTATTTAATTGTACCATGGGTGGTTTACTTGGAACTCTCACTCGTCCATCATCATAATTGATATGACTAAGAGTACCATGAGCATCACTAGTTTGACTTCTATTGGTGACAATAACGCTCGAAGAAGGACTAGAACGATTAGAACGACTAGAAGGACTATAAGGACTAGAAGGATTAGAAAGATTAGAATGACTAGAATGACTAGGATGACTAGGATGACTAGAATTAATAGAACGACTGGAATTCATCCCTGATGAATTCGGTTCGTCTATTAGACGTACTGATCCTTCACGAGGTTTGTGACGTTTATTCTTTTTAAACTTTTTACGCACAATGAACGCAATTATAAGCATTATAACAATTATAATGAAGATCCCAGTAACTGCAACTGATGGTGAATCATTTCCACTTTTTGAGGGAAGTTCTGTTGACGAGGGAAGTTCTGTTGACGAGGGAAGTTCTGTTGACGAAGAAAGTTCTGTTGACGAGGGTTGTTTTGATGATGTCGACTCAGATTTACCCGCAACATTCGTTATTGTATTTTTAGAAGTTGCGGAAGTAATTGCAGAGTCTTTTGAAGTTGGAAGAGAAGTCGTCTTTTTTGAAGAATTTGAAGGAGTTGAAGGTGTTGAAGGTGTTGAAGTCGGAGGCACAGAAATTGTCCTAACCTTTGTCACCGTTTTTGTAGGATCTGCTCTTCTCTCATATTTTTGTAATGGTATTATTGCCATTAATTAATTAAAAAAAAATTTAAAGAAATTAAAAAAAAAATAACTAATGATTGCTAAATAAAAGGCGGAATTAATGAAATTTAATTAATTTATTTTTTAGGAGTGTAAGAAATGAGAAAAAGGTGTGTGTGTTATTTTTTATTTGATGTGATACGAACTTAAATGAAGTTAAGGGAAGAGAAAAACAGTGATCATTATTATTAAGACGAAATAAAAAATGGAAAGGAAAGGAAAGAAAAAAATAAAAAGGAAAGGAAAGAAAAAACACGTATTCAAAGCTGGAATGCAAGAAAATTTTACAATCGAATAATACGTTTTCAATGTTACATTTTATTAAAATTGTTTAACATCTTGTTGGACGTTAAATGTCAAATGTCACACACTTTAGGCAATTTAATTAATTCGTTTTTCTTTCTATTGCATTTATATACATGCGGTTTCACGATTTCTTTGGTACAACGATCATTAATTGCAGCTTTCCTGATCAAGTAAAGTTATTGTTATAATGTTCAATTTATTTATGATTTTTATGATTACAAAATTAAATAATACAGAAAGATCTAATTACTTTTCTTTCTTTACTTATTTGATAATCTAGCACTCGACGAAAAAGACATGATAATAATATTACCGAAAACTTGCGGCTTACCATAGAATTCATAGAATTGAATATATTTTTTACTGATATAATCACGCTTATATATCCCGTGATCTGATATCATATATATAAGTTGACAAATTGGATAATCCACATGCAAACGTATCGTTTTTGATAGATCTATGGTTATTTTTTTTGATATTGTTTTTTTTGATACTTTAAGTAACGTGCGCAGCTAATTATTCGATGAGCACGTGGTGTTCATATTCTATATATCACGTGAACGGTGTATATTATTTGCATCACGTTACTTAAAAAATAACCATAGATCTATCAAAAACGCAAAAGTTTCATTTTTGATAGATCAGGGGTTATTTTTTGATTTATTAATTGCTGATTCGCTTAAGAACGGCAGTATTTACATATAGAAAATCGGGGTTAAGTTATTTAATAAAACTATAATATAGCTTACATCTGGTGTGCGCAAAAGTACTATAAAAATATACAGTTTTCGAAAATTTTAAAGAATTGATTTTTTCAGCATATAAGAAAGTATCTTTTATTTTTTGAAAAATTTACCGGACTTTATACAAAAAAATGCTCAAATAGCTTACTTAACAGATACTAAAATTTTATCTATGGTTATATTGTGATAATTTATACTTACCTATATACGCGTGTCAGATTCCAAGCTATAATAAAATACATATAAATTTACCCCGAATTTTATTATAAAATGATTGACATTTTCTGCCGATCTTAGACGGATCAGCAATTAAATTTTCATGTGACAAAATAGTTATCTTTTTGATGCATCTATAAATAAACAATTATAGGCATATCAAAAAAATAAAGACTTTTTTATGATATATCAAAAAANTTAATTGCTGATTCGCCTAAGAACGGCAGTATTTACATATAGAAAATCGGGGTTAAGTTATTTAATAAAACTATAATATAGCTTACATCTGGTGTGCGCAAAAGTACTATAAAAATATACAGTTTTCGAAAATTTTAAAGAATTGATTTTTTCAGCATATAAGAAAGTATCTTTTATTTTTTGAAAAATTTACCGGACTTTATACAAAAAAATGCTCAAATAGCTTACTTAACAGATACTAAAATTTTATCTATGGTTATATTGTGATAATTTATACTTACCTATATACGCGTGTCAGATTCCAAGCTATAATAAAATACATATAAATTTACCCCGAATTTTATTATAAAATGATTGACATTTTCTGCCGATCTTAGACGGATCAGCAATTAAATTTTCATGTGACAAAATAGTTATCTTTTTGATGCATCTATAAATAAACAATTATAGGCATATCAAAAAAATAAAGACTTTTTTATGATATATCAAAAAAATAACCATAAATGAACCTTTTGCATCAAAAACGATACCTTTGCAATCCGTATGCATCCATTTTGCACGTGCCTAAATTAAAGTTAGAGTTAAAGTCAAAAACGATCATATAATTGTTAGTTAATAAATCTTTACATTGTTAACTATTCGATCTCGCTAAATTATTAAAAATGGTCAAGAAGAAAAGCAGAAGATATCTTAATCCCGCCGATGCACATCGTTAGTTATCTCTTTCGAAATTTAATCTCGGAAATCACATTTCAATCATAATAATTTATACTGATTAATATATTTCTAATCTTTCTAAAAGGCAAGGCGATGCGTCAAAAGGAAATTAAAAAGGTAAGAAATATCATCAATAATATCTCAATGTGTAATTACTTTTTAATAAATAGTGATTTTATTTTTTAGAATAAAATGGAAAGAAAAAGAGTAAGAACTCTTGTTATGGTGCATAAAGATACTACAAAACTTGAAGAAGAAATAACAAGATATAGAATTTTAGGTTTGTTCTTAGTGTGTAGAAGTGAAGGAATTTTATTATTAGACAATTTAAATAACAATTAATTTAGATAGGGAAAAAAAGTTGGATAAAAATGGAAAAGCAAAATTAAAAGATCTGGAAGATAAATATAAAAAAATTTGTGAGACAAAGAAGGTATGTACAATATTAGATGATAATATTTTTATGGTTATTATTTATATTATTTATGAATAATTTTAATAATTTATAATTTTTATAATTTTAATAATAATTATATTATAATTTTAATAATAAAATGATTATTATAATTATTATATTATAGGCCCATGGTGTTAGTACATTAAAGTAAGTGTAATAAAAAGTTTTGCAATTAAGTTAATTAAATTTTTCAAGAAGTTCGGGAATTGTGGATATTTACAATTTTCTGTGTTCAATAGGGATAGAGATAAGGATAAGAATGTCAAGGATCAAAACCCTATATATTTCCATCCAACTTTAAATCCTTCTGGATTACCTCCACCTAATTTAGGTATATATTTCAATTGTTTATAAATTTGTTTATGAAATTTGTTTATAGATTATAATTCTTTTTAATTATTTATTTCAGCACAAGGTCAGGAAGAAAGTGATAATGATGAGAATGATAGTGTATCTTCTGGTGAAGAAGGTGAACCTTCGCAGGATTCTGATTCACGTATGTTTATTTTCAAAAAAAATTTTTTTTTATGAAATTTTTTGGTTATCCCCATATTAAATTATAAGCATCAAATAGAATCTCAACAAGAATCTGATGAAGATATTCCTCTTCCTCCCAAGAAACCACCAAGTAAAGGAGAAGAAGAAGAATTACCTGAACTTCCTCCTGGGCCACCTCCTAAACATCAAGAGAAATCTAGTGATAAGGAGGAGGAAGATGATGATTTACCAGAATTACCACCTGGACCTCCACCATCTTCATCAAAAAACCACAATATTATTAATATACCAAACATGCAAAGTATGCCAAATATACAAAGTATGTCAAATATGTCAAATATATCAAATATGCCAAATATATCAAATATGCCAAGACCGCCACCACCACCATTTGGATTTGCACCACCACCTGGAATGTATCAAGGATCATATCCACCACCACCACCACCACCCGGAACTCATATTATACGTAATGGACATCCCGGATTAAATAATATGAGACCTAATGCGATGCAACCTCCACCGACATCATCATTTCCTCCTTCAAATGGAAATCATATTTTACGTAATGGACATCCTGGATTAAATAATATGAGATCTAATGTGATGCAACCCCCACCGATATCATCATTTCCTTCTGCAAATGGAACTCATATTATGCGTAATGGACATCCCGGATTAAATAATATGAGACCTAATATGATGCAACAACCCCCACCAGCTTCACCACCATCATTTCCTCCTGCAAATGGTAACATAAAAATTTTACTTATTAATTTGTTAATTATAAATTTTATTTCTTTTATAAAAAATAGATATTAAAGTTTTTTAAATTATATATTTATTTATTTAGTTTATGGATCTTCGTCACGTAGTTTCTCTCAATCCAATACATCTAATAAGTTTCAACCTGAAAATTCAAGTACGTTAACTGCTACACCAGTCATTCAGGCAGCACCAAAAGTTCGTAATCTTCAAAAGGAACTTACTACACTTGTTCCTGCATCACTAATGCGAAAGAAAGTTTCAGAAAATAAACCAAAAGTTGCTCGACCAGTTGTAAATGCTGCACCTAATATTGATGATGGAGTGAGTTCATCTACAACCACCACCGCCATAAAAAGAAGTGCTTCAACGGCAATACCTTTATTACAACAATCAGAAAATAATAATTTATCATCAGAGAAGCAACCTTCAATAAGTGCGCCACCACCTGCTAAAAAATCAAAAACCAATAAAAAGAAAGTAGATGAATATGATAAATTCATGGCGGAAATGCAAGATTTATTATGAACTTTTATTTATATATTTCCATTGTATATTTTTCTTTATTACATAATAAAAATAAAATGGGGTTTTCCTAAAATAATTTATTTCCAATTTATTCATTTATTAAATAAGCAAATCATTTATCCATATTTTTTCTGATGTCAAATTCACTATTCCTAAATTAAGCGTTAGTGTAACGTTAACGATAAAAATTTTTTTATCGAACTGATATAAAAAATAATAATTAAAATAATTCGTATTTCGGTCGTTTTAATTCTCATTATTCATATTAAAAAAAATAATAAATAGAATAACGATGCCTTCACAAAAGTCAATGAAAAAAATAAAATCTTTCCGAAAACCAACTAAAAAGATAAAGAAATCTCCATCGAAAACTTCAATTCCATCAAAACGATCGTTTTCCGAACATTCTTCAAATCAAGCTGTCAATAAAATTTTTGGAGTAACAAAACCTTCAATTGATAATAAGAAATCTTCAAAAAGCGGAAAGAGAGTTACTTTTGAAAGTGATAAAAATGGCAGCAAGAATAAACCTAGTAGTTCGCCGAAAAGTAATAAAATAACTTCAATCTTAAAAAAGCCGATCAAAGAAACATCAAAAATCAAAAATGAGGCAATGAGCATTGATCATTACGATCCCGATTCAGAGGGTGAAAAAAGTTGGGAAACTGTGGATTCAATGGATGAAAATATGGATGATTCTGAAGGTGATGATTTGGAAGACTTTGAATTGAAAGATGATGAATATGTTAAAGATTATTCTGGCAATTCATATGAAGAAAATGAGAGTGACATAAAAAATGTAAAACATAAGAAAGTGGAAAATAAAAATAGAAACGAAAATAGTGATTCCGAAAGTTCAGATGATGACGATGACAATGAAGATGATGACGATGACAATGAAGATGAAGATGATGATAATCAAGAAGTTGATGATGGTGAAGAAGAAGGTGATGATAGTGAAGAAGAAGGTGATGATAATGATGATGGTGATGAAAATGAGTTAAACGAAGACTCTTCAATACAAAAAAAGAATAACGACGAATCTTCTGCCAAGCGATTCAAGAAAGAAAAACCCGGTAAGGTTAATAATTTGATGTTTATATAATACAGTAGTAAAAGATGAAGTTATTAAAATTTAATCATTTTCACATAGATCAAGCACGAATTAAAACAGCATTTGAACATAAAAAGTATGGAAATCGTAAGCTTGATCCTGAATATAGATCAGGAATTAAAGAATGCTGGGAATTTGCTCGTAAACTAAATCTTTCACCTAAAGATAGAAAAAAATATATTGATGAGCTTTTTGAGTTAATTGATGGAATTATACCGGAATTATTATTTAAACATGATACTTCACGTATAATTCAAACTGGATTGAAATATGGAACAAAAGAACAAAGAACTAAGATTGCAAGTGAATTAGAAGGTCGATGGATTGAAGTGTTTAAGAGCAAGTATGCAAAATTCGTTGCATGTAAAATTATGCAATATTGGTAAGATTTATTATTATTATTATTCTTTTATCATTTTATTTATTTTTTGTAAGAGAAATATTTCATTAATTTAAATTTTACATATTTATTATTAGTCCAGGGTATAAAAATAGAATTTTATCTGAACTCCAAGGAAATGTTGCGAAATTGTTAATGCATACTGAAGCTCGTAATGTTATTCTTGAAGCATATGAATCTGCTAACGGTAAACAAAGGTTTTCTTTAATTAAAGAATTTTATGGTCCCGAGTTCAAGTTTTTTAAGGTATTTTTTTATTCGTTTTATTTGATTGTTTTTTTTGTGCATTCATTCATAATTATTGCACATATTAATTGTAATTAATTATTAATAAATATTATTGCAGAAGACGGAATGTTTAAGTCTTGAAGACCTTATCGCTGAAGATCCTTCAAATAAGGATAAAATTGTAGAAAATCTTTATTTAACCATAAAAAATTTGATGAAAAAGCCAGAGATATTGAATTTCATAATTCCACACCGGATTTTATTGGATTTCTTTACTCACGCTAATGAAGCTAAGATACTCTCAATAGTCCAATTAATCGATAAACATATTCCAGAAATTTTGCATACGCGTGAAGGTTCAAGAGCGGCGATGCTTTGTTTTTCACATGCAAATGCAAAGGTAATTTTATTTACTTTTTTTCGAAATTTAATTTACTTTTTGTATATAAATTAATTTATTTTGAAATTTTCTCGTTTAAATTGTTTAAATTGTTAGGAACGCAAAAGTATGTTGCAAGTAATGAAAGATTATATTCAAAAGATATGTTGCGAAGAATATGGCCATCTCGTATTATTAAGAGCATTTGATGTTGTTGATGATACTGTTTTAATGAAAAAATTTATTATTGATGTAAGTAGAAAAAAATTTAAAAAATTTTGACCTTTCATTCCGCAATTTTTTTTTTCTATCAAAAATAATTTAATAATTTTTTATTAAATAGAAAATGATAAAAGAGAATTCTATCGAGACCATATTGTACGATAAATATGGTCATCGTGTAATATTGTATCTTTTGACTGGAAGATCTAGAATGTACTTTAATTATGATACATTAAAATTACTTGCACAGGGTGATGAGATCCGTTTGAAAACCAGGTTAGTAAAAGAAAATATTTTCTGACATACCGTGCCATATCGTGTCAAATTGCAATTGCATTTGAGTAAAGTAACTACTCAATTTTATAACAAGAAATATTAATGATTTAATGAATTTAAATAGTAAAAAGGATCCAATTATCAGAGCTACGGAACTTCGTAAATCAATAACTCCTGCTCTAATTCAGTATGCTCAAAAGAATACTACCAAGATGTTTTCTAAGCCCTACACCACTCAGATTCTTTGTGAAACAATTCTTTACGGTGAATCAACAGTTGAAGAAAAAATACCAATTTTAGAAAACGTAACAAAGCTAATAAGTGATACACCGAAGAATAGTAAAGATAACATTATGATTACATATGCTAATAGATTCCTAAAAATCTTAGTAAGGGGTCAACATTGGACAATTCCTAAACAAAGAAATGGAAAAAATAATGGAAAAATTATTCAAAAGGATAGTAACAAATCTCAAAATGGTGGTTCATTAGAACAAGATTTCAGTGGAAAGAAAGTGGAATTGCATTTTGCCCCAATGTTACTTAATACTATTAAGAATGATTTATTATATTATTCATGTCATGAAACAGCTTCATTTGTAATTTTGGCATTATTAGAAAACGATGAAACTAAAAACGAGGTCAAGAATATTTTAATGAAAAGTGTAAATTCTATTAAAAAAGCTGCTCTAGAGGATAATAATTCAGGTGCTTCGATAATTGTAAAAGAACTTAAGTAAATTTCTTTATTTTTTTTTCCTACATAAGCCCTAAATTCAGTTCTTAATATAAATTAATAATAATTTTTATTTATTTTAAATTAAAAATTTTTTATATAAATCTTGTTAATAAATTGAATTTGACTTTCAAATTTTATAATTTTACATAATTTATTATTCAAAAAATTTAATAATACATAATTCAACATGAATTGTATTTTGTATGTATTTATTTTTTTAAAGATAAAAATAAAATAAAAATAAATAATAAATTTCACATTCTATAATATTTTACTATCTACAAAATTTAAATTTACCATCTACTAACTCTTCTTATACCCATTCGTCCTTCTCCAATACTTTTCTCTTTAACAGGTTTTATCATAAATTTTTTCTTCTTATTTTCATAAGAATTTATTTCCGAGTTCTGACCTTTTTTAGATCTATTTTTTAATATATTCTGAATTCCCAAAGTCATTACGGAAGGTGAACTCATATAATTTGAATTCAAATCTTCTTGTTTCATTCTTCTTTCCCTTGCATATTCATCAAATTTCGCATGATGTTGGTCATATCTTTCTTCACGTTGTCTAGTTAATTTCCTCTGTAATTCACCTAAATGTATTTGTTTCTTCGTTTCTTCTGTTTGTTTAATAATTTCAGGATCATTGAAAGATTTTTGTTTTATACTATATTTCTCTGTATATTTATCAGATGATGTCTTGCTCATTTCTTCTTCCTGTTAAATTTAAATCAAATTTTAAAATGGAATATATTTTGTAAATATCAACTTTAAACCTGTAAAAATATCAAAAAGTATAACATTATCACATACCAAAGCTATTCTAGCATATTTGAAACCTCTCAGAAAAACATTTCTGGATGCTAATCTTTCTATACCCAATTTTTTTAATTGTTTATGATTCAAGTGTATCAATTCTTTCCAATGAATGTCTTTAAGACAATTATAAAATTTTGACAATTTTGTTCCTCGACACCACTTTAAGAAATCTATTAAAATATAATTATTCAAGTTATATATAAAGTTGTATGTAAGTGCTATTGGAATAATTTATTTGAAAATTTTTACATACCATTCTCCAACATATCAAAATTTGGTTTAAGAATATTTTCATCCCAAAATTTTTTATAATTTGCCCTTAATCTTATTCTTCTTGGATTGATTAGATTGTTTTCCTCACTTTTCTCACTTTTCTCACTTTCCTCACTTTCATAATCATCCAAATCTATTTCTTCTTCCTCATTAATTTTACTTTTCTTGGAAGATATTTTTTTTACTTTTTTGGTATTTAAAATGTTTGAATTTTTTAAAGCATATCTTGAAGACCTTGAAGACCTTAAATTTTTTGGAACTTCATCAGAAATTTCTTCATCCTCATCTTCATCTTCATATGATGATTGAGTTTTACTAGCACCGGGCATTGGTAAAGGTTTTAGTTTCATATTATTAGGTAAAATGACTCTTGTCTCAATAGTGAAAGGTGGAGCATTACTCTTAGATGATTTTTTTTCATTTTTGATGTATTTGAAGATTCTTATTGGTTGTGGTTTTGGTTTTTTATATGTTTTTACTACATTTCCTTCTTCTATTTCAACATTTTTTTGAAGATTTTTATTATTACCAATATTATTGCCATATTTTTCATATTTCTGATCTTCCAATTGAGTTGAATTATCGTTGCTTTTTGTAACTTTTCCAACATTATTATATTTGTCATATTTCTGGTCTTCCAGGTGAGTTGAATTATAGTTGCTTTTTGGAATGTTTCCAATATTATTAATATTATTGTTATAATTGTCATACTTCCGATCTTCCAGGTGAGTTGATTTATAATTGCTTTTTGGAATGTTTCCAATATTATTAATATTATTGCTATATTTTTCATATTTCTGGTCTTCCGATTGAGTTGAATTATAGTTGCTTTTTGGAGTGTTTCCAATATTATTAATATTATTGCTATAATTGTCATATTTCCGATCTTCCAGGTGAGTTGATTTATAATTGCTTTTTGGAATGTTTCCAATATTATTAACATTATTGCTATATTTTTCATATTTCTGGTCTTCTGATTGAGTTAAATTATAGTTGCTTTTTGGAATGTTTCCAATATTATTAATATTATTACTATATTTGTCATATTTCTGATCTTCCAATCGGGCTGAATTATAGTTGCTTTTTGTAACTTTTCCAATATTGTTATATTTGTCATATTTCTGGTCTTCCAGATGAGTTGGATTATAGTTGCTTTTTGGAATGTTTCCAATATTATTAATATTACTACTATATTTGTCATATTTCTGGTCTTCCAATCGAGTTGAATTATGGTTGCTTTTTGGAATGTTTCCAATATTATTAATATTATTATATTTGTCATATTTCCGGTCTTCCAGGTGAGTTGAATTATAGTTGCTTTTTGGAATGTTTCCAATATTATTAATATTATTGCTATAATTGTCATATTTTCGATCTTCCGGGTGAGTTGATTTATAATTGCTTTTTGGAATGTTTCCAATATTATTAAAATTATTGCTATATTTGTCATATTTCTGGTCTTCTAATCGAGTTGAATTATAGTTGCTTTTTGTAAATTTTCCAATATTATTAATATTATTATTATAATTGTCATATTTTCGGTCTTCCTGGTGAGATGATTTATAATTGCTTTTTGGAATGTTTCCAGTATTATTACTATACTTGTCATATTTTTGGTCTTCCAGGTGAGTTGATTTATAAGTGCTTTTTGGAATGTTTCCAATATTATTAACATTATTGCTATATTTGTCATATTTCCGGTCTTCCATGTGAGATGAATTATAATCATCATAATCACCATAATCATCATAATTATTATAACCATCATCTTTTTTAACATTTTTGATCGTTTTTGTATAAATTCCTAATATGGTTGTCGAATACGATCTTTTAATAAGTAAATCTATCATTTTGGGAGATTTTATTTGAGATAACATTTTTTTTTTCGAAAAAATAAATTCTCAACCAGAAGTATATATATATAGATGGATCTGCAAAATTTTGAGATAATCAAATTAAAGATTTATTAGTAGCATAACAAATTTTTAAAGTTAGATATATCAACAACAAAATTGGTTTTTGTAAAATTTGGCTTGTTAATTGAGAGAAATCAACATGTTAGTGGTTTTATACATATCGGATCGACATTATTTCAAAAAATATAATTTTAATAATACATTACCATAACCATACCATATAACAATAGCCTTTATATTGTTAGATTCCATTCATTGAGACAAATGAAATGGTAGTATTTTTATGCAGTTTAGACTGACCGAAGAATTTTATAATTTAAAATATATATATATTTCTAAAATAATAATATTAATAATACATTCAATCCAAAAGAATTTAGTTGATTAAGAATTTAATTATATAACTAAATGTTAATTATTGTTATTCTTCATAAAATAAATAAATATAAATATGCCATTCTAATGTTATGCCCCCCTAAATTTTTTTTCTATAAATAAAGTATATCAAATTGATCATCACTAGTTAGGTATTCTGACTGAAAACAACAGTTAACGAGCGAGTATTTATTGCCTTTCATATTATTTATTGTGATAAATTCTGTGGATATTACTTATTTTTCAACTTCTTTCTATTCAGGTGACTAAATCTATACTTTATATATAAAATAAAGTAATTATAACGAATTATAACGAATTATTACGTAGATAGTTTAAAATTTGTATCAACCATAAAAGATAGATAGTTTTAAAATGGTTGGTACATGGGGTTCTTCAAGTGTTTCGTCAGAAGATATGCTATTTGAAGAAAATTTAAAGAATTTATTCGAAAAGCAACCATGGTTGGTTCGACATTCTTTTACTCCTGAATATTGGTCTTGTAAAGAACAAGTCATTATTGATATATGCAATAATATCATTATTCCAACTGAAACATCTCAAGCGAATATAAATAAACGTAAATATCATGAAAATTCTGAACTTAATATGGAATGTGTAAATAATTATGTTTCTCGGCAAGCAAAGCAATACGATCTTTACAAAAAAATTAGGGTATTATCAGATCTTGATGATAAAATTTATAATCCACAACAATTATCATCTAATCCCTCAGGTGAATTTTACAGCTTAATTAATAATGATAAAAAATCTTCGGAGACAAGTCAATTACCAAATCAATTTGTAAATCTTAGATTACAAAGTACTCCAATTGCTTCTTTATCAACATCAAGTGGTCGCGGTTATCCTTTAAATGAACAATCATCATCAACCTTCTCAACTCAAAAAAATCAATCTTCTGCAAGTTCATCAAATATAGGACAATCATCATCAACCAAAAATGATTCATCTGAAATATTATCATCATTCAAAATGCCTTTTTCCAAAAAAGAGTATAAATCAACTTCAAAAATGACAAGCCTTAATATCTTTAATTTTGAACAAACTATATATGATCCACACTTTAATCCTTTATTATGGAATCAAGAACTAGTTGATCGTCTTACAAATAATGGTTGGTTCGATAAATTGTTTTATTCTTCGAAATCAAAATCACTTTTACGAGATAATGCTTTATGGAATCATTATATTTTCGAAAATTTGAGTTTATCTACAAAAGATTCCTCTACCCTCACTGTGTTATTTTTATCAAATTCATTTGTGAGTTCACTGAATTATATTATAGATATTCTTCAGAAAAAAGGTATAACTTGTAATATGAAGAAAGTAGAATTTGGATCAAAGTCAATTAAAAAAAATAGAAATTATCATCATTCTTATGATATCGAAGAACGTAAATCTATTAAGGGAAAAGGAAAATTAGTTGAAAATAATGAAGTAAAATCAAAACTTCCCACCATATCTTCAACTCAAATGTTATATATTATCTTTCCACAAGAACCGGATCAAGATTTAATGAATTTTCAGTCAAAATCTGTTCGATTATTTTTGAAGAAATTTTCGACAATCAATAAAATTCATATTTGGGAAACCAGAGACGATTGCATAATTAATTTTGAAAATTTATATAATGAACTTCGATCGACACGAGAATTAGAAACAAAATTATATCAAGTTAAACGTCATTACTGGAATCATATGAATCCATTGAAAGAATGGAAAATTATGAATTCAATTGTGAATTGTTACAATAGGAAAATTGAATCTTTGTCTAGAATGGTAATATCAAATGAAGGTGAATCAATGTCAAATGAAGTTGGATTAATGTCAAATGAAGTTGGATTAATGTCAAATGAAGTTGGATCAATGTCAAATGAAGTTGGATCAATGTCAAATGAAGGTGGATCGATGTCGTTTGAAGGCGTATCAAAAAGGAAAATTGGATCATTTTCCAACATATCTTCTAATGAATTTTCGGAAGTATTTATGGATACAGCAACTCAATTTTCTGAAGATAATTCATCATCTGGATATGAACAAATATCATTGTCCTTGAAAATACAACATTCTTTAGTATTTTTCAAAGAAGATGTTGTTGAAATGTTGGCCAGAATGTATCCCCCTTCAAATTCATCTATCTTTAAAAATAATTGGAAAATCAAATGTCCTTATGTATTATTACAATCAGAAACTCAATTTTTTGAATTAAAAAATATTTCCGAGGCTTTAAATGATTTTTCATCACCATGTGGAGGAATTGGTACTATTGTGCATATGAATGTAGTCTCTAAAGCAGTTATTCAAGGAAGATTTTATGGATTAAAAGTTAAATCTGCTTTAATAGAAGACTGGTGGCTTATGGATGAATATCGTACACTTCCAGAATATTATATAAGATCTGAACATTCTGCAAGACGACCTTTCATTTTAATGTTGGCTTATGATATGAATGTTGTTGATTGGTCAATCGTGAACTTACCATCAATAGTTTACGATGAAATTGAGTGGGAAAATATTCCACATGAAAAACAAATATTTGTTGAAGGATATATTGGAGTGAAATTTGAGATTTGTGATTATAGCGAAATTCAAGAAATTCAAGAGCATAATGATGAAGAATAAGAAAACATATCTTTGGTCTTTGGTCTTTGGTGTTTGATCTTTGGTGTTTGGTCTTTGGTATTTGGTATTATTCTTATGTTGATCGGGGTAACGTGGGACGAAAATACTCACTTAAAAACATTAATTTCCAGGAATAAATTCCATTTGTTCTGATTCTACCTAGGTTTGTAGAAATAGGATTTTTAAAAAAATTTAATAGTGGAACCTTATTAAAAATAATTGATTCGTTTTATTTTGCTCATCGCGTCGCATTTCATTTATTTATAAAAAAAAAAAATAAATAAAATCAGTCCTTGTGTCATATTATTTGCTCTCGATATGACAAAAAATATGTAGATAGATTTTATATGTAAATGTATTTTCTACATATTCTAAAATATTTCTTTTTTTTGAACTTGAAATTTTATATATATAAAGAAGGGTATTGCTAAATATCACGTAGGTGATTGTCACCACTAGGCGAAATTTCATAATTCCTTGATCAACCCCTAACTTTGCCCGCGTAAATTAAATTTTGCCCAGTGGTGACAACTACCTGCGGTGATATTTAGCAATCTATTAAAATTATGAAAATCCCTTTGCTATAATGGACTAACGAATTTTTGGAGTAAATTTAATCAATAAGTTCGTTATATCGGTATACATTATTTGCAAAAATAGTTAGAGACAAGAATCTTTAATAAATAGTTTAGTGAAATTACATGTAACATATCTATTTCTGAGTCTATTTTAAAATATACAATATAATATTAAATGAGAATTCTATTATTTCTCACTTCAATATTAGGCGCATTATAAGGCACATTATAAGGTGTATTATAAGGCGCATTATAAGGCGAGTAAGGTGCGTCCGAAGTATTACGCACGCCAGTATTATCAGATAACCTCAATGTCAAAAATAATGTTATTAAAAATAAAAATGCATTCAAAAATGTAAAAGCAAGACCAACAATAAATGTTCTGCAGGCTGTTCCGACCCAAGGAGGTTGGTAACTATCGTAAAGGTTAACATAATCATGATCCACGTATTGTTTACAACTTGAGGATCCATTATATATTGGATCAAGGTTTGCTAATCCTATTATGTAAGTAAAGAATATTAACATATTAACATAATATTTGAATTAACTTTTTCAATTTCTTTAATTGGAATTTATATTACCAGAAGATAACCAAAGTGCAAAATAAAATCTACATTACAAGAAATTGCAAGTTAAAAATAGTTTTTTCCTTTGCATAAAGATAAATATTATTTGTAAAAAAAAAACCGAAAATACAAACATGTCCATAGTTGCATTTACTTTATTCCACCAAAGTTTTGAAAAACTTATGACATAACATCCTGTATTATATCATGAAATAAAAGAATTTGGTTATTTTTATAAGAAATGTTTTCTTTTTTCCTGAAAATAAATTTTACCTGTTCCAATAATTGTCAAAAAGATAATTGATATATAACATATTTTTATTATATAAAGTCTAAAATTATAAAGATATAAATTAATTTTCTTGTAATAATTCAATTTCAATAAATTTATTTTTACTTTACTTGTTATTTTTCTTGAAAAACGATTCAATTCCATCCGATAGATCATTTGATTGAATATAAGAATACCACACTGAAAAACTTATAATTTCTATATATAATGAATGATAATGTATTAATAAATTTATGGAACAAAAATAATTTTCTGGGGGAGGGAGTATAATACCTACGTAACGTTAAGCAAATTATTGACATAACTAATTGGAGAGCTCTCAAAAAACGAAAGCAAGGATTGCAGTCATGATGATTACTCATTTTAATTTTTTTTTAGATATCATAAACGAAGAGAATAAAAAATAAAATAAATAAATAAAATGAATTTATGTAGGGAATGCAAGCTCCTTTTTCCGTATCACTCAAAATCCATTATACAAAGTATTTGTTTTCTGTACAATTTATTCTTTAAAGAGTAATTTATTAAACTGGGTTTCTTTGTGTTCAGATCAACATTGTTTTCGGAGATGACAAATAAACAATGAAAAAAATGATTATAAACAATATATTAGATATTTTCTACGTTTTATAAAAATATTTCTTTATTTTTAAACTTGAAATTTTATATTACACGCAATATATCTATATCTGATATTAATTAAGCTTATTTTAAAAGTTAATATAATATTAAATCCATCTACTATTTTTGTTTCGGTTCACTACTTCTGTATTAGGCTCGTCCGCAGTATTAGGAACGTCCACCACTATAGTATTAGGTTCGCCGCCCGCCATAGATTCATGATCATGATAAGGTGATTCACTATGATCTTTGTGCAATCTCAATGACAAAAATAATGTGATTAAAAATAAAGATGCATTCAAAAATGCAAAAGCAAGACCAGCAATAAATGTTCTACAGGCTGTTCCAATCCAAGGAGGTTGGTAATTATCATAAAGACCATAAAGGTCATAATCATGATCAACGTATTGTTTACAATCTGAGGATCCATTGTATATTGGATTAAGATTTGCTAATCCTATTACGTAAATTATGTAAGTAAGAATATCAACATAAATATTTGAATTAACTTTTTCAATTTCTTTAATTAGAATATTACCAGAAGAGAACCAAAGTGCAAAATAAAATCTACATTACAAGAAATTACAAGTTAAAAATAATGTTTTTTTTTACATAAAGATAATGAATATTACTTGTAAAAAAACAAAAATACAAACATGTCCATAGATGTATTTATTATATTAGACGAAAGTTTTGAAAAACTTATGATATAAAATCCTATATTATATAATGAAATAAAAGAATTAGGTTATTTTTATAAGAATTGGTTTTAGTTTTTTTTTTCTGAAATAAATTTTACCTGTTCCAATAATTGTCAAAAAGATAATTATTAGATAATATATTTTTATTGGATAAAGTCTAAAATTATAAAGATATAAATTAAAATTTCTTGTAATAATTCAATTTCAATAAATTTATTTTATTTTACTTGTCATTTTTCCTGAAAAACGACCCAATTCCATCCGATAGATCATTTGATTGAACATAAGAAAACCACACTAAAAAACTTATAATTTCTATATATAATGAATGAGAAAGTTCAAAAAGTTCAGATAATGTATTGGAACTTAAAATTTGCAACAAAGATATGAGCATAATACTTACGTAGCGTCAAGCAAATTATTGACATAACTAATTGGAGACCTCTCAAAAAACGAAAATATAGAGGATGATAATTTTTCATTGTAATTTTTCTAAATATAATAAACGAAAAAAATAAATAAATGAATTTATATAAAGAATGCAAACTCCTTCTTTTTCCACAAAAATATACTTCGGAAAAACCCAAATATCATCCGATATTATACGCATCACTCGGGGTATTATTTATACAAGTATTGTTTATACAAAGCATTATTTATATAAAGTATTGTTTATATTATACAAAATATTATTCTCTGTTTACAGTATGAAATAATTTGTACAATTTATTCGTTAAAGTATAATTTAAAAATTGTCATTTTTGCAACATTGCCTTCAGAGATGAAGCTTGCCTTTACTTTTAAACTTGAAATTATAAATTATCATAACTAAAAAGTATTATTGTTGATTATAGATTTATTAATCCTATTAACATTTTCGATTTCTTTAATTAGAATCTATATTACCAGAAGAGAACCAAAGTGCGAAATAAAATCTACATTACAAATTAAAAAATATATATATTATTTTGTAAAAAAAACAAAAAAACAAAAATATAAACATGTCCACAAATATATTTAAAACATCTTATAATATATCATGAAATAAAACAATTTGGTTATTTTTAAAAGAATTATTTTCCTTTTTTCTGAAAATAAATTTTACCTGTTCCAATTATTATATGATATACTGCATAATAAGGTCTAAAATTATAATTTCTTGTAATAATTCTGATGGAAGGTTCGAAAACCACAATGAAAAATTTACAATTTCTATATATAATGAATGAGAAGGTTCAAATAATAAATAATAATTTTTAGGGGAGGGAGTATTATACTTACGTAACGTAATTAATTGGAAGCCTCTCAATAAAACTCAATAAAACGAAAATATAATAATTTCTTATTGAACAAATATACTTTGGAAGAAACAGAAAATCATCCGATATTATAAATGTTGTACACATCACATCATAAACACTTTGTATTTCGGAACTGAAATATTTCGAAAAGGTAATTTGTACAATTTATTCTCTGTGGGTCAAATTTTGTGTTCAGCATTGTCTTCGGAGTGCACTTAACTTACCCCGGATAATAAATTTTATATTACATGCAATATGTCTCTAATATTATTTTAAAGTTAATAAAACATACAATATAATATTTAATTCGTAAAAATTCATATATAATTTTGGTGCAACTTATATAGAATCTGATGTTTCAAAAAGTCTAGTAAATTTTTTAAACATTAACCTAATAACTGAAAAAATTGAATTTGGAAAAAATATAATTTAAAAACTTTTAAAGATAATAGAGATGAAATTTAGCTCATTGGATTCGTCTCATCAAAATGCATCTAATGGTAATAATTATAGGTCTCTAAGATCAATAGAAGGCAAGTGATTGCATATTTTTTTACGGAATGTCAGATTCTACATTACTAATAAAAATATATATAAACATGTCACCAAAATTATATATGAGTTTTTTTGCAGTTGACTCATGGATCACGAATTAAATTATCCATCTATTATTTCTGTTTCGGTTCACTACTTCAGTATTAGGTTCGCCCACCGCTGGTTCATGATTAAGCACCGCCGGTTCATAATCAAGTGATTCACTATGATCTTTGTGCAATCTCAATGACAAAAATAATGTTATTAAAAATAAAGATGCATTCAAAAATGCAAAAGCAAGACCAACAATAAATACTCTGCAGGCTGTTCTGATCCAAGGAGGTTGGTAATTATAAAGATTACCATAAAGATCATAGCTATTACCGTAAAGATCATAGCTATTACCGTAAAGATCATAACCATTACCATAAAGGTCATAATCATGATCCACGTATTGTTTGCAATTTGAGGATCCATTATATATTGGATCAAGGTTTGCTAATCCTATTATGTAAGTAAAGAAGAATATGAATATTTATAATATTTTGAATTAGCTCTTGAAATTTTCTTTAATTAGAATCTATATTACCGGAAGAGAACCAAAGTGCAAAATAAAATCTACATTAAAAGAAATTACAAGTTAAAATAGGTTTTCTTTTTTACGTAAAGATAATTAAAGATAATAAAAAAAAATAAAAAAAAATACAAATACAGACATGTCAATAGATGTGTTTACTGCATTAGACCAAAGTTTTGAAAAACTTATGATATAAAATCCTATATTATATCATGAAATAAAAGAATTAGGTTATTTTTTATAAGAATTGTTTTCTTTTTTCTGAAAATAAAATTTACCTGTTCCAATAATTGTCAAAAAGATAATTATTAGATAATATATTTTTATTGGATAAAGTCTAAAATTATAAAGATATAAATTAAAATAATAAATTTATTTTATTTTACTTGTTATTTTTCTTGAAAAACGATCCAATTCCATCCGATAGATCATTTGATTGAACATAAGAATACCACGCTGAAAAACTTATAATTTCTATATATAATGAATGAGAAAGTTCAGATAATGTAATATTAAATTTATGGAACACAAAATAATTTTTGGGGGGGAGTATAATACCTACGTAACGTTAAGCAAATTATTGACATAACTAATTGGAGACCTTTCAAAAAACGAAAATATAGAGGATTGCTGTCACGATAATCATTCATTATGATTTTTTTTTAAATATAAATAATAATAAAATAAAATGAATTTATGTAAAGAAGGCAAGCTCCATTTTTTTTTCTTGTTTACCTCAAAAATAGGTGTTATATGCTCCGTATCACTCGAAATCCATGATACACTTTCATTATACACTCATATATGGTTACAATTTAAACAAAGTAAAATATAAACGGTAATTTGTACAATTTATTCTTCAATGTGTTGATTTTGTGTTCAAAAATGGAAAAAATGATAAATTATCAATTTCCTAGGATAACGGAGTTTTGGATTTAAGGAGCGTTCTTTTGATTGATGTATAACCTAGCCCAGGTGGATAACAAGGCCTTGAATTGATGTGTACTGTAGTTATTCTTGTCATCAGTTTTCAATACCAGAGTAATCGATTTTCATTAATATGGAATGAATTTAGTATATGATTGTTCTTGGGCCTTGTTAATTGAGCCATCCATTCTGAGTATTCGTGATGTAAACGTTATTTCAAGAACGTAAATTGGAAATTAAAATTCCGCGATCGACTGACATTTAGTATGTTGTGTTATACGCAAATATCATATTACTCTTATTTCGGGATAGTTATCCTTTCTTTTATGATATCGGCTATTAATTGGGTCGAGGTTCTTTGAACATTTTCATTATCACATATTTTCGTTTTTTCTTTTTCATTTCATATATATCATGTTTATCAATAAATAGTATATTGTTTGATATCTTTTATCATAAATGATTATTGCCTTCAAGGTAAGTTATGAACAAAAAGAGCAAAATTATTATGTGCAAACATTAGAAATTCATGAATTTTATTTTTATTGATTTATACATTATTTTCATTATTTTACATTCTAAATGGCGTTCTTCCTCTTGATAAATAATTATTCTCCATTTTCATAATATTTTCTCGTAATTATTTCGTTTCCATATTTATAACCATTTCTTGTTTCAAGGTATCTTGACTATCCGTTCTATTCATTTCTAATATTTCTAATTCTCTATTTAAAACATTTGAAATATTCCTATTTTGCAAATCATCTTTTTTGAGAATAGATTGCACCTCATTAATTTTTAAATTACTGGCTTGTCGTGCCGTAATATTATCTGAATCGAATGGATGATTTTGGGAGTTAAAAATCCAATCTTCCATCTTAGGAGTTTTATTGGCTGTAATGTAGGATAATTCTTGTTTCAAAATTCTATAGATAACAAAATAAAAGTAAATTAATAAATTTTATAAATTCCATTATAAAAGGTAAATATAATATATTAGAAATATCATATCTACATACCCACAAAAATCATCTAAATTTAAATCATTTTCATCGTGACCAAATGGATTTTCTATCTCTTCACCAATCTTCTCTATACCCAACAAAGTAATGGTTGCAATGAACGTAACAAAAATAGTAATCCATCCGAGATCAGCCACCAATTGAAATGGCAAACTCAAGCAATATAACCATGTAACTTGAGTAAGATGAATAGCGTAAGCTAAAGGAATTGGACTTCTTAAAACTCTTTCGAGATTAGTTAAACAATCTACTAATGTACAAAGATTTGCATATAAAATACTTATAGAGGCATCGTCAGTGGAGCCACGCTCTTTTTGAGTAGTAATATAAGAGGAAATATATAAAGAGATTTCCAATGGAAGGTTCTTATTCGCGATTAAATTTGCATCAATTTCGCTATCTTTTCCGAAAAATTTAAATATAGAATTTAAGAAAGATGATTTCTTTTTGTTTTGGATTTTCGAATTACGTTTTGCAGAGAATTCAGTAAGTTCGGAATGGATATTAGTGATGTAAGGTTTCAAATCTTGATGATCACAACCTTGTTCTTCACGAAGAAAATGTTTGGTAGCAATGGCGAATCCTAGGAGTAAATTTATAACAGTTTTTTTCTCAAGTAAATGTTTAGATTCCTCTCCCTTCTTTTCCTTAATGTTTACCCAAATAATACGTGTCATGTTTCTAATAGCTACTACCATTGTAGACCATATTCGAAGCCCTTCCCAATATCTTTATTATTTAAAGGTTTAAAGATATGTCAGCATAACAACCGAAAATATGGTTATTTTTATAAATTGCAATGCTTTTTTTTCACCAAGTAAAAATATAAATAATGTATAATACCTGTCATAAGCTGTATTAGTTCTATAACCAAGCAAAAAAGAAACCACAAAACCAACTGAAACAATAAAGGATTTTTCTATAGATAAATTCACAGAAGTGTATTTATAAAGTACAGTTACTATAGTTGCTACGATAGTTACTATGAAAGTAGAGAATAGAACTTTTGGTATTACTGATCCTCGCCATCTTAATAATTTTTGACCACGAGAACGATAAGGAGTGTAAATTTTTGGGCAATCAAATCTTTCGATAGTCATATTAAAGAAAATTGATAAAAATAAAACGTAAAATGTGAATTTGTAAAGGAATTTTTTATAGGTATTTTTGTTTATTTTTTTAAAAAAGAAAGTTTCGTTCACCAGGAACGAAAAGAATGAATAATATTATCAAAGAGGAAGGCAAGATGTAGTCAAAAGAAAAAAATTTTGAACTTATATATATACCTTTTCTACAACAATATGAAATATAAAGAATCATATTCTTTAATCTTAAATTACTTTGTTACAATCAATAAATGTTTATCAATTTATTTTAATTCGTACATTGAACCCTTGAATGTTAACAAAGATAATAATTAAAGTATTTACACATTTTAGGATTATTTCCTATTTTGTCCTCAATTACTACACTGAAACAAAATAAATAACAAAATTTGAAACAAACCTAAAAATAAAAAATTTTTTTATCACTTATATAATTAGATTACTGCGCATTCTGAATTAATCACGATCAGTTTTCTATCCCCAAAAAATGATTTTAATTCAGCAACATCTGTTTTAGCAGCGTAGCAGTTGAAGAAAGAGTAATAATAAAATAAATAAAGTCTGGAACATAAATTTATGAGCTAGGTTAGAACTTCGCTTATAGTTTTAGTTGATAATTTTTAAGGATAGGATTTCGTTTCTGTAAAGGTGGGTAACTTAATTCTTTGCTAATGAACAGATATTACAACAGTTCCCCTTTTCTATCTTATTTATATCAGGCGGTTTACTCATCCGACTAAATCTATCATACTTAACGCATGTAACAACGATATCCTCTTTTCATATTAGATTTCATGTGTAAAACGAATTGCCACGCCTCTCGGAATTCATTCTTACCAAACAAATACCATGCAGTCAAAACAAGTATTTTTTTTTATTACTTGAAAATTTTTTTTTATCTACGAACCAAAGATTTGTAAACAACAATAAGACCGCTAAAGGGATTTTTAAATTAAATTAACACATTTTATTACACAAAATCAAGGCTTAGACTGTAATAATCAATTTTTCTTTTAAAAAGTGATACAAAAATGAAAATTTCTCGGAATTATTCTAATTGCCCGGTTAGCTCAGTTGGTAGAGCGTGAGGCTTTTAACCTTAAGGTCGTGGGTTCGAGCCCCACACCGGGCGTCGGTTCCTCGACAAAATTTTTTGTTTTTTTTATGAAGTGCATTCGCCTAATATGTCAATATTTTCAATTATCGATAGTAATTACTATGATTTTTATTTAATTTATCCAAATTATAAATATGTACAAGCGATGTTTTAGTTCTTTTAAAAAATTACGAGTAACTAAAAGTAATAGTTGTTATTTAAAAAAAAACCAATGATTAAGTTTTAGAAAGAAGATATTCACACATGCATAATTAAAGTCATAAACATATTATTTGTTAAGAGTATTTTATAAGGATATTAAATTGATATCCACAAAGAATGAACAGGAATTGTGTTTTTGATTCGGAGTAAAAATTGATTTTCTTTCATAATGACACGATTCGATTTTCAAATGGAACAGGTTTTAAGAATTGCTCCAGAGGCAATTTGGCACCTTCACGTGTCTGTTCGAATTTAGTATTGAATTTGATAAATTTTTTATTGTCAAAAATGATTTCAAATGAGCATGAGTTTTTTAATTGTATAAAAATTTTTTCTAATATGATAAGAAGGGACTTTTCGATTTTCATTAGTTTTAATACATTTTCCAATGACAATAGGGAGAAATTAAATTCATCATTATTAATGTCAACAACTTCAAAAAATCCGGAATCGCGTCTGACCATTTTTTGTGATTTAGTTTAAGTAAAGATTCTTGAATTTTAAAATTGGTTAAAGGAAATATTCAAGAAATGTAATTAATTGAATATTTTGAATTGATTAACTGAACTTTTGAGAATTCTTCACTTATAAGGATTTTATTACTAAAATTTAGTTCAAATTTCGCTAATTCATTTTTGTTCCAAAGAAATCGTTTATCTAAATCATAATCGTAATTTGTAAAAGTTTTATGTAAATTCAGTTCCAACCTAATCAAGGAGAAACTTTTAATTAACATTTAATTTAAAAGCTTAATTGTTTTTATTAATAATTTTCTACACATTAAATAATATGGAATGTATTAATGGATATGGATAATAATGAATTGTGCCACAATAAGATCATTGTTCTATATAATTGGAATTCAAATCTGAAAAATGTCATGTCGATAAATAAAGTCATAATAATAATATAAATTCATTGAGTTCATTGAGATTCTGAAAGTAAACATTGAAAAATATCAATACTTAATCACTTTTAATCGAACTATACCACAGATAATATTCAATTTTTATTTATGAAGAAATCCTAGTTTTCATTAAAATAATACATACGTTATAAAACCCCATCCTTCCAAGCTTCAACTTTTTGTTCATTCCATCTCTGTCTAATCAAATAAACATCATCATGAACTCGCCTTTAAACCTAATATATTATTACAAATGTGATACCGAAGCTGTTATCTTGTAGCTTTCTTAATAACATGCTAAAGTTAAAAAATTTTGGCCTGATTTTTCAAAAACGAAAACTTTTAAAGCTAAGCTACAAGACAAAAAATCAATTTTTAATTTATGTAAAGACGATGAGTATTTCAACATCCAATAATATTTTTTCAATGTTAACAATAATTTGAGATACTCGAAAAATATTCCAAACCAAGATATCTTCGGGATATAGAGGAGAAACCTCATGCGTCTCACGTATAATAATTTAATAAATTGATTTTATATTTAATCTTAACCAATTATTAATGCCAAATTTTTCTTATTATTTATCACGAGGCGAGGTGAAAATAAAGGAACAAAATACCGAAACATTTGAGAAACTCTTCGATAATTTGGAAAAGTATTTTATTAAATGTTTAATGTCTATTTACATAGATTTATTCTTATATGTTTATTAACATTTTTTTAATTATAAAGATTTCTTTATTTCTTACTAATATTTTCAAATCTATCAAAAGCAAAGTATTGAAATTTGAAGATTATTATTTAAAATTTTATAAACTAACTTAGTAAAATCCTTGATTCAAGAATTATTGAAGTTGTAACAGGGAAAATTCATTATCTTAAGTGGAAAAAATAGGTATGATTATGTTCCCAAATAAGTGAATTCCAATTTTTTTTTTATTCTAATAATTCATTATATATAACAAAATACAATTCAATAAGATAAAAAGAGTTCAAACAACGAAAGAGATGAATGTGAAATTAATATTTCAATCTAAATGGATGGAATACTTTGAGAATTGTCAGGATGTCAGTTTATATACTTATTTTTTTATTCCTAGGAAATACAAGTTGAATGAAAAACAAGACTAGTCCTTAACGTACTGATGGTGATTGTTACTACTAGGCAATAGATTGTGAACTTGTTTCTTTATAATTAATCATTAAAATAATAAAGCATTTTGTAATATTTATCAGAGAATAAACTTGCTGAAACAAAAACATGACAAGTTTTTCCAGTAGTTTTGTAAAGTATATAAAGGTTACCTGTCCTGTTCACTCTCCAACGATGGTCGGTTGGTTTAAGCTTATCTTGTTTATTTGATATTGTTTATTATTTTGTTTAAGAATTCTTTAAATTGTTTCGACTTTGTATTCTCTCCTACTGCGCCTTTGTAAGGACAGTATTATTTTATTGCGCTGGGAATTTAATGACAATTTATTTTAATTTTTAATATTTTAATAGTAAATATTTTAATACAATTTAATGTATTAATACTTTATTTGGAATTAAATAGAAAAGAAATAGATAATAGAATCAAAATATCAAATACAGGTTAAAGGATTTATCTTTAGATATCCTTACAACAATAAATTGAAGAAAAATGGTCAGCAAATCAAAATGCTCCTTACTCTAATAAAAATTGTTACTATCTTGTACTTTAACAGTTAATATTGTATTGTTACTAGGCATAAGATTTCGATAAGAACGACGACGATGTTAATGAAATAATACAATGTTAATTTAGCCTCAAATTTTATTAAATGTTCTTTGTTCACTAAATTTTGGTTTTCTTTCTTTTTTTTTTTGAACAGATAGATTACGTACATAAACTGAAGTGATACGACATAAAGAGCAAGTAGAACAAGTTATTTGTATAACCTACAAATCATGAATGAAATAAAAATAATTTTTTTCATTCCATAGTTAAAAGAAATCTTCTAAAAAGAAAAAAATTAGTTAAATATGACGAATGTGACATTGAAGCGCTATAATCCTTTATCATCGAATTTTAAAATAAATACATTCATAGCGGGACTAAGTTGTCTTTTATTTACATTTATATATGTTGGACTTTTATATATTTCCAAGAAAACAAGGATTGGTAATAAAAACCCTGGGTTAACCAAAGACCATCCTATGGTTATAAAACAACGTATTAAAGTTACTTTTATAACTTGTGCTATTTCCTGTATATCTGTTTGGACTATTATAAATATTAGTAATGGATTTAAAAATGATCAAGAAGAAGAAATGGTAATAATATATTCTATTTTATATTCTATTTTATATTATAAAGTTATCATTGCATTGTAATTGGTATATCCAATATTTTTTTCAATTTATTTTTTCAATTATTTAAATTTCTTTTTATAGAATTTTTTCACAAAGATCAAATCAACATTTATTATATTGGGTCTATGGATTCCTTTTAATTCATATTATTTATTTAATATCCTATTTGCACCCTTACTTTTGACAATGATATTATATATTGGTCCTTTATATGTCAAATTTTTGGATCAAGAATTACCATTTCAAAAAAAATCTAGTTTGATACATGGCATTAAATATACATTTACAACTTTAATTGGATTTAGAAATTTGATTTTTGTAAGTATATTTTATTATTATTATTGTTATTATTATTATTATTATTTATTTATTTATTTATTTATATTTTATTGAAATTAAAATTATATATCATATAGGCACCATTTACAGAAGAATTTGTATTTAGATCTTGTATGGTTCCATTACTCTATTATGCTAAAGTTAACTGTGAGCCAATAATTTGGATGTCACCTTTAGTTTTTGCAATAGGTATTTTATCTCATATAATTTGTATATTATTTGTATATATATAATTTTTGAAATTATTATTATAAAATAGCTCATATACATCATGCTTGGGAGTATTATATCAATAATGGAAGAGATTACAATGCTGCAAAAACGGGAATTCTAATTTCTAGTAAAATTTATTATTATTATTGTTGTTGTTGTTATTGTTGTTGTTACTATTGTTAATTATTCTTATTGACATTCATTTTTATAATGTTTGTATATTTTTAAAGTATTTCAATTCACATATACAACAATATTTGGTTGGTATGCTGCTTTTATATTCATGCGTACTGGTAAGTAATAAAATTCATTTCATTTATAAATTATTGTTTTATTAAAGAAATTCTTTAATAAACATATAAACAATATAATATAATTGTATATATTTATATATAATTCTAAATAATTTCTTTATTTTTATCAAACAGGAAATTTCATTCCTACATTCTTTGTACACAGTTTTGCAAATTCTCAAGGATTTCCTATTATTTACTTTTCAGAACATTCTCAAAAGCAACAATTATGTAAGTAAATCTAATCTTTATTAATTTATATATATATAAAATAATATGAAAACATTGCTAATCATTTATTACTATTATCAATCATTTATTGGATTAAAGTTATATGTATTGCTTTAGTTACTGGAATGGTAGGATTTGGAAAATTATTATTTCCATTTACTTCTCCTAGATTATATGGAGAAACAACATTATATTGGGCAGATAATAATAATATAATAGTTAAAGATTTAAAATAATTTTTGTTAATAAATGTATTATTTATTATTATCAATTGTTTATTATCTAAATTATTAAATTCAATCTGGTATGAATAAATTTTTTTTATTATTATTCAGCTTCAGAATGGATATATTTTGTTGTTAGCTGTTAATTCTTCAGGTACAAAAAGTTCATAAATTTCTAATTTTAATTATAGACAGTTGAATGATGATATTTATTTCATTTATTTTTTATGATAATTTTGACAAATTTGATATTGTATTTATTTATTTATATATTCATTCATTTTTTCACTTCCACCTAATGGAAATTAAATAGATAACAGCATTTGTGAAAATATTTTGTTTTTAATTACTACATCAAAAATTTAAATTAAAAAAGTCCTTTTTTGTTAATAATATTTTTTTATATCATTTTATTGTAATTTCTATAACTATATGCAAATATGTTTGTAAATGCCCTAAGGTCCTTGGTTATTTATGTAATACTTCCAATCAATTGTCACTGGCTCGGAAGGCCATACCATGACACGACGAGATCCCAAGGTCATAATAAGATATGTTCTCAGTTGACTTAAGAATTTTCTGGCTCCGATACGAGAGTCTAGAACTCCCGGATCAAGACAATCTCTTACTTTGCCATTTGCGATTGCATGATTATATCTATCGAGTTCTAGTTGTCCATAATTCAAGAAGTCTCCTACCTTATTTATCACATAACCTCTTTTTTCTATTGACCAATACATATAATCTCGATTTAGCAACTGTTCAAGGTTTTCCTTTTCTATCTCTTTATCCAACCATTCCATTATCTTGGGTTCGGGAGTAGTTATCCACTGCTTTTTTGTTCCACTCAACAATCCCATAAGGGTTATATATTTCAATTTTAAAGCTACAGTTGATAAAGGATTTTCTGTATTTACACCTTCAGGAATGAAGACATCCACAAAACAATATTGTCCTTTTTGATTTGTTCCATCATCAACTACAAGGCAAACTTCCGGTATACGAAGTGAAGATGGTAAAAGAATCTCAATAGCAGTTTGAAGTGCTGATTCATTCATTGTACATACTGAACTCATTGATCTAGTCATAAAAAAGCCCTTAATAAGATCCACGAAGTAATTAGCGTTCCCCTGCATAAGACTAACACAAGCTGGAAATATTTGTGAACCAATATCCTTTTTTGTACTTATATGATCTGAAACTCGCGTTATGATCTAATGACATTAAATATGATGAATTATAATCTTTATAGATTAGTAATGTTTTGAAAACAAATTTTGGTCGATTTTTGCAAGACTGGTACATATACTCACCTCAGTTCTTGTTATTTCATTTGGTATAACTAACTCCCCCGACACACGACGAGTCAACATACCAAAATAATATAGAATGGACCAAGTAAGCTGCTTTTGTTTAAATGATGGTTCTTCCCCTTCAATCTTGAAAACATCTGAATAATTAAAATTGCTTATAACTGAGGTTGGCACTGAACCGTGAATAAGGAGATCAATGACATCATTGATAGACACAGGACTTTGCTCAATAACGGTTTTAAGAACCCGAGAAAAGTTCAAAAATACGGATTCTGATGGTAAAGCAACAAATTCCTGACCTTTTTTTTCTATAAGGTAATGAAAAATTAGCTGTGAATTGTATAAAGGTGCAATCACATCTTGATCTGTGTTCACGAAACGATATCCCTTATATAACCGATTTATTTGATCTAAAACATCATTCATTATCTGTTCATTATTATTAAAATAACACAAGCTGATCATTTTGACTTCTTCATCAGTAAATCCACATATACCATGAAAATCGGGTTTACTAGATATGTCATCTAAAATTATATCGAGAGAAGCACTAAAACCAGGAGAAATACCCGTCACATATAACTTGTTGATTACGTCATGACACCCCTTTTTGAGCATAGAAAAGAGGGCGACGTTAAAAAATTGTTCAATTTTGCCAATATTACGTTCCTTATTGATATCCATTCTGAAAGCAGTGGTGTTACCCGGAGTATCATATTCATCTATTCCAACGAAGAGATCAAAACCTCGATTCTGTACCAAATTAAAAACATTGAGTAAAGATGAAGTAGCTTTCTTCACAATTAAATTGTGACTGTTTGGATATCCTAGTTCTATCGTGTATTTCATGATGAAGTCACGCAAGGTTGAATTTATCACATCATTAAAAGCTAGTCTCATCCCTTCTTGTGAATCTTCAGCAATTGTTGAAAGATCAAATCGAAGCACGAGATGTATGTTATGGGACCGTGTTGGATGCTTTCCAATATATAATGGACCGAAAAGTTGATCAAAAAAGCCCGCAGTTTGAATATCATAATACAAACAAAGCATATCAAGGAAGAAAGATTTTCCAAAACGACGTGGTCTAAGAAGCATAACTCGAAATTTTGAATCAAGTTTCTCCAATTTCTCAATATATTCTGACTTATCAACAAATAACATTCCAGCATTACGACGAACGGATAGTAAATTAGCTCTTCCGTGTGGCAGTATCGGCTGTAAACGTGAACAAGGAAACTGGAAATTAGTAAAAAATTCTATTGTCAAACTATTATTCATTAACAACTTTTTGTAAATAACATACTTCTTTCTTTGTTTCATCTACCCCAATGGTTTTAAAAACCGAGCTTGTACCTAAACACTCGACCTCTAAGATTTGATCCCTAGAAAGATTTTCGAGGTCTAAGATATGATCCCTAGCCGAACGTTCAGCGTCTGAAATTTGTTCCCTAGCAAAACGTTCGGCATTTGAGATTTGATCCTTAACATAACGTTCAACGTTTAAGATTTGAATTTGATCTATATCAACAATGTTACTACCAGTGGTTTTGATCTTTTTAATCGAATTCGAACTCTCATTAACTTCATGATGAATGTTACTTCGTTTTTCTCTTGATGTGAGATTTGTTTCTTTTGATGAGAGGTTTGTTTCTTTTGGTGGAGGGTTTGTTTCTTTTGATGTGAAGTTTGTTTCTCTTGTTTCTCTCGAAGCGAGGATTGTTTCTCCTGATATCAATTTTTGTGCATTCAATTTTTCTACACGCTTATTGGTTACGTTATCCAATTCCATATGAGCTTCCACCACCTTGATCGCCTTACGTACATCAGAGATTTGATTATTACTAGCCCATATATGAGCTACTTTAGCGGGATCAGACTTTTTGCACAAAAAAGCAAAATAAATATAAAGTTAGAAGAATATCGGATAATGATCAGAATTAAAAAGAGATCACATTTACCATCCTATTTTTCAGAAGTATTCGAGCAGATTCTTTATTTATCATAGAAGAATTTTCATCATTGATAATTCTTTGCAAAGATTCGTAAAATATGTGAAGAGCTTGATCCTTATCCGTAAACTCGTGTTTATCAATAACCCAAATAATGTAATGTTCAAGTGACCAGAATTCGAAAGAAAAAATCTCAAAATATTTCGAGTAAGGAATTTTATTCGTATCTATAGTGTTGAACCTTTTAATTAAGTCAGCAAATGCCAGAGCTGGTCCCAGTCTTAACCCACAGCCTCTGAGATCATCGAGAGACATGAGAAGGAAGGCCCAACCTGAAATTTTTTGTTCACGAAGAATGCGTAAGTCATCCCTGTCAAGCAGTAAGTAATCTTGTCCCTGTAAAAATGTGATAAGTTCATCCGTTGTCAACTTTTTTACTTCATCCGAAGTTAAGGTTAATTTATCCATTATTAAAAAGAAAATTTAGTTAAAACAAATAATACAAATAATATATTTACGATCTGTAGTAGTACAATCATATCGATATACACCATGCTTAGTCATGACTATCAAATTCAATTATTGAATCTTTCATCATTTTTTGAACATATTGACAATGGATCGTAGACCTTTATAAAATCTTTACAATTTTCTTGAAGAAGCAATTCGAACTTAGGAGCTTGCTATCAAACAAAAGAAATCTTCAGCAAACAATAGTTATTTGTAAAAAAAGGTCTTCTCCCAAAATTTTTTTATTAAAAAAATTTTTTAAAAAAAAAAAAAAACAAACATAGCCTCCACTTCACCCAGAGCATTGCAAACAAAAATCACAATTGACCAACCTCGAAGGAACTGTAAATTGTAATTTAAAACTCATTTGGAATCGCACTGGTTAAATGAATAAATAAAAATCAGAATATAAAATTTTTAAATTTTTTGACACAAATCTATTTATAAATCAACTGCCTATTTTTAAATAAATTTACCAAATGTCCTATTTTTTTTTTCATTTGACCTGTGACTATCTACTCAGCCAGCCAATAAACATATAAAAGACATTTAACCTCTTGATTACATTTTAACTTGGTATTCACGGCAGCCCTGATTCACAAAAATTTATTTGACTCCTGTCTTGGCTCTTGATGATCGTATATCTTAAAGCAGAAGCAAGCAAGCAAACAAAATTCTATGTAACGTGATATTTCTTTTGAGTCAAGAACCTTGTAAATGAATTCCATAGGAAAACTGTACTGTGATTCCTCACATTTATTTAATTGAATAACAATATGACGCAAGATTTAGAGTGGATTTTCCACTTGTACATGTATGTCATGTACGTCATGTGCCGTGATTACCTAATATTCTTTTAATATTATCTTTTAAATAAATATGGTTAATCTAACTTAGATTTATTTTATCATCTTTTTTTAATGTCTCAACGAAATCAAGATATTTCTCGATCATTTCAAACTCCCAATGGCAACCCGTTAACACCTAAACATCATGTTCGCCGAAAATCTCATTACCCTTCAACATTAAATCTTATATTTGGTCACTTCGCATCCCTTTTGCAATATATTTTTCGTCAAATATTTCGTTCAAATAATCTTCCATTCATTTTAACTTTCCTTTGGCATGCGTATAATGTTCGTAGACTATTGGTTTCTTCGAAAAGTTTCTTGGATAAATACACGTCGGCAAGAAAACAATCAAGTCTTCAACCAGCGATCGCGGCGGATTTATTAAAAAGACTGGGTGGGATAAATTCATCTTTAGCTTTATTGGCTTTATTAGCCTTAATTAGATTTAAAGATTTGTCAACACAGAAACTTGCATTATTTGTTTTAATGGTAGCTAATGGAAGTCAAGCATGGAATGATGGAGCTAATTGGAGGAGTGGAAGATGGAATTGGACACATTTAATTGAAAATGGAAGTGGTGATGGGATAATCGCGTTAATAAATTTAGTGGCTTATATTGTTTCAGCGGTTAAAAGTAAATCTTTATAAAGTGACAAAAAAAGAAATGATTTATTATTTATTATTTGTATATAATTATAATTATATAATGAGGAAATTAATTCTTGGGTAAAAAAAAAAAAAGGTCAATAAATTTTTAGATTTCGGTCTTTTCAAAATTGTGTGTTGGTAAGTGAATTAAACATTCATTAATTAATAAAATTATTAGAGATATTTCTATAAATTTTTTTTTTTTTCATCACTTCTTTTTTGTAACATTACATTATTTAACACATAAAATTCATAAAATTTAACATCAAAATTATAACCTAGCAATATTATTATTATTAAATAAAATAAAATAAATTATAATGTATTTTTAAAAGTTTAATACCTATTTATTGTATGTATGGGGGGAAAATAACCAATGAAACGTGAATTTATTTTTTAAAGGTATACGGTTTATTAAATTAATTAATTAAAATTGAATCATANAAGTGGTGATGGGATAATCGCGTTAATAAATTTAGTGGCTTATATTGTTTCAGCGGTTAAAAGTAAATCTTTATAAAGTGACAAAAAAAGAAATGATTTATTATTTATTATTTGTATATAATTATAATTATATAATGAGGAAATTAATTCTTGGGTAAAAAAAAAAAAAGGTCAATAAATTTTTAGATTTCGGTCTTTTCAAAATTGTGTGTTGGTAAGTGAATTAAACATTCATTAATTAATAAAATTATTAGAGATATTTCTATAAATTTTTTTTTTTTTCATCACTTCTTTTTTGTAACATTACATTATTTAACACATAAAATTCATAAAATTTAACATCAAAATTATAACCTAGCAATATTATTATTATTAAATAAAATAAAATAAATTATAATGTATTTTTAAAAGTTTAATACCTATTTATTGTATGTATGGGGGGAAAATAACCAATGAAACGTGAATTTATTTTTTAAAGGTATACGGTTTATTAAATTAATTAATTAAAATTGAATCATATTTTTATTAGAAAAAATATTATCAACTTTCAATGAAAAAAAAATGTCTATTTCTAAGAAAAATAAATAAAAAATCAATAAAAATAAAAATTAATAATAAATTCTTTAAAGTATGATCTTCTATTCTTTCTATATAAGAAAAATATTACCATCAATTTTCTTTTCTTTCTTTCACCATCCATCTAACTCTTTACATGAAACAGCGTGAACACAAAATTCATCATTCAATCTTCTTAAAATACTTTCTAGACATTCTTCTCCAAATTTAGATCCCCAAGCGACACCTAAATATCTTAATGTTTTTTTCCTCTCTAAATAGATCATCATTACTGCTAGATAAAAATAATCAAATATTACATTTTTATCTAAAATCAAAGTTTTTAAAGGAATTTCTAAATCCTTTAAGAAATGTTCCAATTCTCGATAAGAAAATCGTAAATCTATGTGTAAATAACTTAAATTCATTGGTAAACTATCTTTTATTGATGCTAAAATTCCACCAAATCCTTCACCAGCTCCATAAATAGTTAAATCTTTTAATTTGTATGAACTAATTAATTTACAAAGTTGTTGTTCATCTGCCGTTGAAATATCGATCGTCAAACTAATTAAATTTGAACAAGATTTAATTGTTAAATTAACTATTTCTGGTGTGATAAAACAAAGCCATAAATATTGTAATGTATTACCACCTTTATGAATCATTGAACAAACAACTTCTGAAGGAATTCTTTCTAAACATAAAATATTTAATTTTTTAAGATGAATATTTGAACATAATAAATATTTAATATTTTCCATTTTTAAAACATCATCAAATCCTAAACTAAGATTTTCTAATTTTTCACAAGTTGATAAAACTTCTAATGTGACTCCATCTAATCTCACTACATTAATTTGAATTGAAATTAAATTATTTGATTGATATTCAATTGCTGGTATAATGTGTGCACCAAAATTTCCGGAACATAAAATTCGAATCTCTTCAAGATGAGTTTGTGCTCGAATAATATTTGAGATTGCTTCGGCTACTATACATTCCCCAGGGAAAGTAATTAACATAACTTCTAAATATTTAAGACTAGTACAAAAATTTGAAAATGTATCTATAAATTGAATTGTTTGTGTTAAAAAGTTTGAATCAAAATGAAATCTAACATGATAAATAAATTTAGTGAGTTTAGTTAATCCAGGATCAACTGAATTAAATGTATTAAATGTTGAAAGTTCAGGAAATTCCAAACAATACTTTTTAGTTTCAATTGCCATTGATTTTAAATTTATACATTTCCTCATAAATAATTTATATAATGCTGTGGTGATCAAACGAATTTGATGTTTTTGTTTTGATCGAATATTTTTATGTTTATTATATGCCATCACCCAATAAATTACTGCTCCAATATAATATCTATATTTGAGATTTTCCAAAAAGACTGAATAATCAAATAATGGTCTATTTAAAGTTGAAATATTGATTTCATTTTCTATTAAAATCGTTTTTTCCTGATCGTTTAAAGAAGCAAGATAAACTTGTATGATTTTTCCTCCTTTCTTTGTTATACGTTTCTCGAATGGTCGTTTCCAAAGTATCGGAACAGAATTTCTACACCAAAATCGATTCACTCTAAGACATGAATATAAACTTTTACGATCATCTTCGAGATATAAAATTATATTTCGAATGCATTCACTTGGAAATGATTGTATGGTCATTATTGAAAAAAAAAGGTTAAAAAGTATTGTAACATTAAGTACATAAGTACATGAACCATGTGATTAATAGGGAACAATGCTATGCTATGTTGGGTTATTGTGTATGTGACACTAAATCTTAATAGACTTTTTTTTTAATTCCCCGTCTATTTATTTGTTTATTTATAGATAATTTTACACTACATGCCAACATGGCAAAGAAGTTTCGATTCATCTCATGTCATTTCCATTTTTAGTAATTAGTATCATAATGCTATATTTTATATTACCGATTAGCATTCAATAGTCTTATAGTCTAATATGCTAAATGTTTAAATGGCCTAAATGGTAAATGCATTAATTAATCAATCAATTCAACGATTCAAATAATTTGTTGATTTTTTTCTTAATCCGGAAAACTCCATGCTCGCATATAAACATAATATTTGATTTAATAACGTAAAATACATTATTATTTACAACCTCCTAACAAATATTCCAGATACTTGTGTTTTTCTTTCTGTACTCTTTTCAACAATGCAATGTTTCAATGACTAATCAACAAGATTTGTAAAACAGTAACAGTGAAAAAAATTTTTTTCAATTATAAATGAATGTTATTTCTTTTGATTTTGTTTTTCCAATTTCACCTTCCAAACTGTCTGATGATATAGGCGAAATTTTTCTTTATGTTTTTTCATGTTTAATTCATTTTGTTTATTATTTGAACTTCACTTTTTTAAGGTGCAACAATCAATTAAAATATAAAGATTCATTTATTATTATAAACATAAAGAATCATTTGAATAAAATTCATTTATTATTAGTAAAAATTATTTGATTATTATAAACAATTTTAAGCTAGTTTCATAATAATGATGATTGATCGGTGGCGATCACGATTCTCTTCTAGATCAATATTGAAACTTGTTGTGATATTATCACTTTTACTTGCTCAAAGTTTTGCAAAATTGGTTGTTTATGATGATCAAGATTCTGAAATTGGATCATATAATCAAGTGGATTTTATGGGACTTGATCTCCCAAGTTATGAAAATATCTTTGGAGATTTGACAGTTGCGAAATTCGTAAATAGTGGTGGATGTATGATAGATGAGTTACCTGATGATGTAACAATTTTGGTGATCCCTTTTAATGAAGCATTGGATTATGGATGTGATTCTTATGCGGATGTTTTATTAAAGTAAAAATATATATATATATATTCATTAGTTCGAAATATTATTATATTACTGTATTAAACTTTTATATTTCTATTTTTAGTAATGATTGGGTAAAGCCCGAGGAAAATGGAAATGGGAAATTTGATAATTCGCAAACTTCGAGTACTACTATTGGTGATTTTATACGCACTAAAAAACTAGTCGTTACCAGTAATACTGAAGACATTACTACCAGTAGTAATGATCCTCTTAATCCTACAAATGTTGATAATCCTCTTAGTCTTAATCCTACTGATAATCCTCTTAGTCTTAATCCTACTAATAATCCTCTTAGTCTTAATCCTACTGATAATCCTAATCCTACCAGTAATAATAATTCTCCTAATCCTACCAGTAATAATAATTCTCCTAATCCTACTAGTGATATCAATCATACTGAAGGCATTACTCAACTTACATCAATTGCGTCAGAATCTTCGAGCGATGCCGTAATAACTAATTTATCATATGAATCACCAGATTCAGAAACAACTCTCGCGTCAACGTCTCCACAAGAGACCAATTTTATAAGTTCTTCAGCAGCAACAGAGCCTTCGAGCGAAGCCGTTACGACTAATTTATCACAAGAATCATCAGAATTGACTCCCACTTTAACGTCACCACAAGTGACCAATTTTATAAGCTCTTCAGATAAAATGCCTACTGCATCGATACCAGATAAAATATTTTCCACTTTGACAGATAGTGCACTTTCCATTTTATCCTCCACTTTGTCAGTGGGTGACGTGCTTCCTACATTGATTCCCACTTTATCACAAAATAGTGAGCCCCCCAATTTGTCGCTGGAAAGTGTACTTTCTACTTTGACCGGAGATTTACCTCTCACTCCCACTTCGGAGTTGTTTTCCAGTTTGACAGAAGTTTTACTTCCCACGGAATCTCTTTCAATAGTGAATGGAGTGGTTTCTCATTTGACAGAAGGTCTACTTCCCACGGAATCTCTTTCAATAGTGAATGGTGTGGTTTCCCATTTGACAGAAGGCTTACTTCCCACGGAATCTCTTTCAATAGTGAATGGTGTGGTTTCTCATTTGACAGAAGGTCTACTTCCCACGGAATCTCTTTCAATAGTGAATGGTGTGGTTTCCCATTTGACAGAAGGCTTACTTCCCACGGAATCTCTTTCAATAGTGAATGGTGTGGTTTCTCATTTGACAGAAGGTTTACTTCCCACAGAATCTCTTTCAATAGTGAATGGTGTGGTTTCTCATTTGACAGAAGGTCTACTTCCCACGGAATCTCTTTCAATAGTGAATGGTGTGGTTTCCCATTTGACAGAAGGCTTACTTCCCACGGAATCTCTTTCAATAGTGAATGGTGTGGTTTCCCATTTGACAGGTCTACTTCCCACGGAATCTCTTTCAATAGTGAATGGTGTGGTTTCCCATTTGACAGGTCTACTTCCCACGAAATCTCTTTCAATAGTGAATGGTGTGGTTTCCCATTTGACAGAAGGTCTACTTCCCACGGAATCTCTTTCAATAGTGAATGGTGTGATTTCCCATTTGACAGAAGGTCTACTTCCCACGGGATCTCTTTCAATAGTGAATGGTGTGGTTTCCCATTTGACAGGTCTACTTCCCACGGAATCTCTTTCAATAGTGAATGGTGTGGTTTCCCATTTGACAGAAGGCTTACTTCCCACGGAATCCCTTTCAATAGTGAATGGTGTGATTTCCCATTTGACAGAAGGTCTACTTCCCACGGAATCTCTTTCAATAGTGAATGGTGTGGTTTCCCATTTGACAGAAGGCTTACTTCCCACGGAATCTCTTTCAATAGTGAATGGTGTGGTTTCCCATTTGACAGAAGGTTTACTTCCCACGGAATCTCTTTCAATAGTAAATGGTGTGGTTTCCCATTTGACAGAAGGTTTACTTCCCACAGAATCTCTTTCAATAGTGAATGGTGTGGTTTCCCATTTGACAGAAGGTCTACTTCCCACAGAATCTCTTTCAATAGTGAATGATGTGGTTTCCCATTTGACAGAAGATTTACTTCCCACGGAATCTCTTCCAATAGTGAATAGTGTGGTTTCCCATTTGACAGAAGGTTTACTCCCCACGGAATCTCTTTCAATAGTGAATGATGTGGTTTCCCATTTGACAGAAGATTTACTCCCCACGGAATCTCTTTCAATAGTGAATGGTGTGGTTTCCCATTTGACAGAAGATTTACTTCCCACGGAATCTCTTTCAATAGTGAATGATGTGGTTTCCCATTTGACAGAAGATTTACTTCCCACGGAATCTCTTTCAATAGTGAATGATGTGGTTTCCCATTTGACAGAAGGTTTACTTCCCACTCCCACTGAGTTGCCCTCGGTAGATGGTGTGCTTTCCAGTTTTCTTTCCACCCCCACTGAATTGCTGAAATCTCTTCCGATACTGCCCTCGGTACCCACTTTGAACTTATTTCCCTCTCATAAAATACTGCCAACTTCTAGTAAGCATTCCACTTTGTCAGTTTCCACATCAGCATTGGATGAAACACGAACAGATACTCCTGGTCATTCCACGACACTGGAAGTACTTCCTACATTGACTTCAGATTGTTCTACTTCGTCATTAGTTGAAACTGTGACATTAGGCAATATACTTTCCACACCAACACTGGTAACAATTCCTTCATTAATAAAGATTCCCAGTCATAAAATTCCCCCTACCCCGTCAGGAGATGACACTGAAATTTCCACACCTACGCTGGCTACTTATTCTCCTGAAACGTCACTAGATGAAAATGACGTGCTTTCCACGTCGACGCAGGGTGCAACAACACTTTCAACATTGGCATTGGATACTTCGACATCTTCAATATTGGATCTAATTCCCACATTGTTACCATCTCCAACTAAAATTATTACCAAACCACTTCTAAATATTCCTAAAAAACTTGTGAAAAGAGATTCATCCCAGCTAAAAATGATTATCTTTAGTTCCGGAAATAACGGTGTCCCTGGTCTCAATGAACCATATCGTGGGCAACGAAACATTATTGTTCGATCTTCAGTTAGATTAGCACTACTCAGTTATGGTGATGTATTAAACATACAAAATATTTCCAGTAGAATTAAGCATGCGAATATTACAGCAGGTTTGTTTTCAAAAAAAAAAAAAAAGCTTGTCATGTTTAAGTATAAAAAAAAAAATCTAAATTTTCTAAATTCATGCACATAGACCCAGGACCTTGGATTGAACTTGCAACGAGTCCAACTTTCATGATCTGGAGTGGCGTAATAAGTGTTTTATTATTTTTTATTATCATGGTGACTTTGTATTTCCTTCAAAGAACCTACCAGGCATATGGATTCGTGAAAAGAAATGTAAAATTTTGGCTTTATCCGGGAATTTGTTTTGTTTGTATATGTAAGTATTATTATAAATCACGCAAATATTATTTTTTTTATTATTGGAAATTTTACTTGACATCTTATTATTATTTATTTCATTTATTACTCTTTAATAGGCACATTTATAATACTTGTCGTGGATCCTAGTAATATTTATGAAGAAAAAATGTCTGTGTATGCGCAAGGATTTTTATTTTATTTTCGAAATACGTTAATTGCAATCTTTCTTTCAGTCANTTAAACATACAAAATATTTCCAGTAGAATTAAGCATGCGAATATTACAGCAGGTTTGTTTTCAAAAAAAAAAAAAAAGCTTGTCATGTTTAAGTATAAAAAAAAAAATCTAAATTTTCTAAATTCATGCACATAGACCCAGGACCTTGGATTGAACTTGCAACGAGTCCAACTTTCATGATCTGGAGTGGCGTAATAAGTGTTTTATTATTTTTTATTATCATGGTGACTTTGTATTTCCTTCAAAGAACCTACCAGGCATATGGATTCGTGAAAAGAAATGTAAAATTTTGGCTTTATCCGGGAATTTGTTTTGTTTGTATATGTAAGTATTATTATAAATCACGCAAATATTATTTTTTTTATTATTGGAAATTTTACTTGACATCTTATTATTATTTATTTCATTTATTACTCTTTAATAGGCACATTTATAATACTTGTCGTGGATCCTAGTAATATTTATGAAGAAAAAATGTCTGTGTATGCGCAAGGATTTTTATTTTATTTTCGAAATACGTTAATTGCAATCTTTCTTTCAGTCATCCAAATATCATGGTAAATTATTTATTAAACTTTTTAATTTATATAAATTTAAATCAATTAGCTTCTCTTTTTTTAATCCTTATCCTATTAATTATTTCAGGAAATCCGCAGCAACAAGAATATGTCAAGAAAATAATAAGAATAAAAATTTAGCACGAATCTTAAACATAATTTATACATATATTTTAGTTTTTTGCGTAATGACTTTTATTGCAAGTTTTATATTAAGAATGTTAGCTGTGTCAAATTCCAAAGTATCATGGGTTACGATGACACTGAAAGTTGGATTTGGTATGGAAAGTGTTGCGTTGACATTTATTGGAATAGTATTTATTACCTTTGGAGTTTTAATTATAACTGCTTTAAGAAAAAGGGTGATCTTTAAAAAGTTCCAAATGAGACGACAAAAGGCTGCCTGGAAGGTAAATTACATAAATATTATTGATAACCTTTTATCTACCTTTCATTATTATAAGTTAAATAATAATAATATTAATATATTTAATTTTGTATATAAAATTATAATAGATGTTCGTAATAGTTATTTCATGTTTACTAGCGATAACTTCATTTATACTTGCGGGTTTTGTATCATTTCTTGACGCCACCATTAAAAATTTTTGGACACAACAGGTAAAATAAAAAACTTCTTTTATTAAATTATATTTATTATTAAGTTTTCTTGAAAATATATTATTGTTACCTCTCTAACAAGAATTAATTTATTTATAATAGACTTTACAAAGCATGTCAACCATATTAAACTGTTCAATAATAATTTTCATTCTGCAAGATGAAACGATTGGTAGTCGTATATCATCATCTTGGTCTGCACGTTCTATTCCTCCCTCTAAACAAACTAAAGTTGATCCCGAAATTCTTGATGAGGGACAAACTATCACACCCATAGACAGACCTACAATTCTTGATGAGGGACAAACTATCACACCTATAGACAGACCTACTAGAACTTTGTCAAGACCAAATATTTCGAATATTGAAGTTGAGAATGAAATAATATCTCGACAAATCTCATTAAATAATAATGGAATGGATAATTTTAGTGTTAGAAGTAGTAACACTTTTCTAGAAAATACGGGTTTTAGAAGTAATCTTGAATCTTTTGATGAAGAATATGAAATTGATGAAACCAATATTAATAATAGAATCAGTTTTATCAACAAACCAAAAAGAGTAAGTGATGTGACAACTAAAGAAAGTGAGATTTCTACAATAAGAAATTCTGTTACATTTTCTGAATAATAGTAGAGAATAATATTAGCATTAAAATAGATAATAATATCAGCATTAGCATAGATAATAATATTAAAGTAATAACTAATAATAATATCAATTTATTTTGAATTTAATTAATTTAATTAATTTAATTAGTTTATTTATTTATTTTATATAATTAAAATTACAACAAAACAAATGTAATACAAATATTTTAAAATTGATTCAAAAAAAAAATTGAATTAATATACTAAACTAACAAATAAAATTTGTCAATTAGAGTATTATTTGCATATAAAAAGAAACCCCCTTTTTTTTTAAGTTGAGAAAATGATTACGTTTAAAATTTCATTGCATTGATATTTAAACCAATCTTGATTAATACCATACCATTAATTCCATTTCTGTGATGATTGTTATTGTTTATATCATTGTAAAGATAATTATAATTATTACCTGCATTGCATGTTAAATCAATGCTATTTAATGGTTTGTTCAACTTCATATTACTATATATAGTTAATACATATCTACATAAGGACGTGTTGGAGACCAATTCAGTCGAGACTTTGAATTATTATAAAGATAAGGCTTTACAACGTGCGCGCTCATTTAGGAAAGTGAATGTTTTTAAATCTAAAAATTATAAATTTTATGTAATAATTCCATTTTTCCATTTTGCAACGCATTTCTTTTCCAAAATAATTTATTTTGTTTCACCAATGTTGAACCACCGTCCACAATCAGTTCTCCTTGTTTTGGGTTTTTTTTTCTGTTTCGAAACTATTTTATTGTTTGATGTCTTTCAAAAAGTTTTTTGTTCAATTAATTTTCCACAAAATTTGTTACATTCATATTGCAAATAAGTTTCCGTATTTGTTATTTAGTACAAACGAATATTTAAAATCCTTGAAACCTTTTTCTTGTTATTCGTAATTTTTATCTTGTAAAATTCTTTCTCAAAATAATCATCAATATAATTATCAACAATCAAGTCTTCATTGATTTAAAAAAATAAATTTTCTGGATATTCACAAAATTTTTATAATAATTGAATTAATATAATATATCTTCTTAATACAAAAAAATGTCTTTACGTAAATTAAAGAAAAAACTGTTTAAAAGCTCTTCTCATCACCACGATGAATCCGGTCTTTCAACTCGCTCCAATTCAGCTTCAACTTCAGAAATATTTTCGGAAGATAGTAACCGGAATGTCTCTTCTGACAAGAATACAGAGGAACATGAGGAACAGACAGATGTACTTGACGACTTTGAAGGAGCTAATAACTTAGCTCAACCAGCTACAACATTAGTATTAGATGTTTGTCAGTTTACCGCGTCAATGGGTTCAACAATCCTGGACCCGGTTTCAAAGTTTTTTCCTATCGTTGGAGATATAGCAAATATTTTAAATCAAGTTATTCATATTTATGATGTAGCTCAACATAATAAAAAAATTTGTGGAGTTTTATTGGATAGGGTAAGTCATTTTATATAATGAAACGCGCGTCACATTGAGCACTAATAATTATAATAATTATTATATTATATTAATTATAATAATTATTATATTATATTAATTATAATAATTATAATAATTATTACATTATTAATTATAATAATTATAATAATTATTACATTATAATAATAATAATAATTATTATTATTATTGTATTATATTAATAATAATTATTGTATTATATTAATAATTTATCAATTTTATTAATATCCTCATCATAATATTAGGTTACAGTTGCCGATGCTGCTGTTCGTAGTCTTAAGATCCGTAGAAAAGAATATATTTCATTCTTTACCAAAAGCAATTATGTGGCATTACTAGGATTTGCAAATACCATTAAAGAAATTAGAAAATTCGCGAGTGAAATATCACAACTTTCCAAAATAAGTAAATACCTAAGAGCAGAATCTATTGATGATACTTTTCGAGAGTTGGCCAAAAAATTTGATGATTACATGAACGTATTACAATTTGCCATTACTATTGATTCTAAAATTCAATCGGCGAAAGATTCACAAGTTATCAAAGAAGACCTTGGAACTATGAAAAATGTAAGAATTGATTGATTGAATATAATAATATTGAATTTTCTTTGCAACATTTTTTTATTAAATTTTTTTAATTTTTTTTTTTTTAAAAAAAAAAACTAGTATCTCGAATTAATAGGTGGTGGTATTACAAATGTGGACAATAAGATTAATGACGTGCTCACAATTATTTCAACACTAAATGAAAATTTTAATAATTCAGTAAATCATCAACCTACTGCCGATGATCCACTAAATATTAATGATTATGAATTTGATCCCAATTCAGTAAGTGGTAGTAAAAAAGTTCACAGACGAACTCGAAAATCTGATAGAACTGATGCTGCCTTTAAAGAGTTATCTATTCAAGATGATCCAGATATTTCGGTGAATAGTGTATCAGTACAAGTAACCATTTTAAAGAAACTCCAAGCATCTGAAGGAATTATTAAATTTATTGGATTATGTAAAGACAAAGATAATCTATTTTTAGTCNAATATCACAACTTTCCAAAATAAGTAAATACCTAAGAGCAGAATCTATTGATGATACTTTTCGAGAGTTGGCCAAAAAATTTGATGATTACATGAACGTATTACAATTTGCCATTACTATTGATTCTAAAATTCAATCGGCGAAAGATTCACAAGTTATCAAAGAAGACCTTGGAACTATGAAAAATGTAAGAATTGATTGATTGAATATAATAATATTGAATTTTCTTTGCAACATTTTTTTATTAAATTTTTTTAATTTTTTTTTTTTTAAAAAAAAAAACTAGTATCTCGAATTAATAGGTGGTGGTATTACAAATGTGGACAATAAGATTAATGACGTGCTCACAATTATTTCAACACTAAATGAAAATTTTAATAATTCAGTAAATCATCAACCTACTGCCGATGATCCACTAAATATTAATGATTATGAATTTGATCCCAATTCAGTAAGTGGTAGTAAAAAAGTTCACAGACGAACTCGAAAATCTGATAGAACTGATGCTGCCTTTAAAGAGTTATCTATTCAAGATGATCCAGATATTTCGGTGAATAGTGTATCAGTACAAGTAACCATTTTAAAGAAACTCCAAGCATCTGAAGGAATTATTAAATTTATTGGATTATGTAAAGACAAAGATAATCTATTTTTAGTCACGGAATGGGCGGAGAATGGTAGTTTAAGGGAATTTTATAAAAGTCATCCAGATTTGGATCCAGAAAAAAAAATTTCGATTGCCCTTGATATCGCTCGAGGACTTAATTTTCTAGCAGCAGTACAGATGCTTCATCGTGATCTTAGCTCAGAAAATATTTTGATTACACTTCAAAAAAAAGCAAAGATTGCTAATTTTTCATTCAGTCGAGGAACCTCAGAAGCTACCCGAAATATTAAAGCAAACATCAAAAACGTTAGGTATACGGCACCCGAAAAATTAAGATCACTAGCTGATTATAAAAATCAAAAAGATTACAGAGAACATACATATGATACTAGATGTGAGGTTTACAGGTAAATACTATACCATTATCATTTTATAATTTTTTAAAAAAAAATTATGTTTTTCTATATTTTTACTAAGTTGATTAATATTCTATATTAATTTAGTTTCGGTATGTTATTGTGGGAAATATGGGAATTAAAAATTCCATATGAGGACGATGAAAGTATTATTAGTATTCGAGAAAAGGTCATAAAAGGGTATCGCGAGAAATTTTCCCCAGGAGTACACCCTGAATATGAAAGATTAGTTTCAAGCTCTACATGTGGTATGTTACTCTTTCTTAAACATGAAGGATTTATTATTATCATACATAATATCTCATTCAAGTATTTTCTTATAATATCTTTATCTTAATAATAATAATAGGGGCTTGGAATGATGATCCCAGATTTCGACCAAATTTTACTGAAATGTTTTTAACGCTTAAAAAATTATATGAAATAATGATTCAATCTGAATCCGCTAAGAACTCATCAAATATTCAAATTAAAGAAGATGAGAGTAATATTGATGATGATTGTATGCTCACTATTGATTATACATCATTTGGAGACATGACACTAAATGAAGCCATCATGAAACATGAAGAAATCACAAAAAATCATGAAGAAGATATTAGTGTTAAAGAAAAAATATGGAAATGTTTTGAAGAATATGCAGCAGCGGGTGATATCGAAGCCAAATATTGGAAAGGCTATTACTTATACTATAATGAGCTTAAAGGACCTGACGAATTAAAAAATCAACGAGACGAAGAAGCCATGCAATTGTTTAAGGAAGCAGCAGATGAAGGAAATATACCAGAAGCACAATTGAGATATGGAAATTATTTGGTTAAATTGAAGAAAGCATCAGCAGCAGAATATTTTCAGAAAGCAGCTGATAATGGGAATGTTATGGCAATGTTTAATATTGGAAAGATGTATTATATTGGAATTATGGTTAAGAAGAATATTGCTGAAGGAGAAAGGTATTTAAGATTAGCAGCTTGTAATCAGAATAAGCCAGCTATTGAATTATGTAAAAAAGTGAATATTTCATGGTAATTTAAATATAACATTTTTTAGTATTAAGTCATCATGTTTTAAAGTAGACGCAATTATTTAATATAGAATTATCTTATATACATATATAAATGTGAAAACAAAGTTAATCAATTGTAATTTTTTCACCTATCAATTGTGTAATAAAAATTATTGTGTATATTAGGTTTGAAAAATTTACAATAAAGCACAAATTTATATTATATGCAGGTATTGCATTTATTGCATCAATCGGTTCGGTTTAATAATATATATTCGGTTTATTAACAGAATCTGTTCAGTTTACATAGCCTCAGATCGACGCTCTGCGTCAGCCGAGGTACCTCAGATTCCGCCAGTTGACCAGAATTATAACCACGGCCTATGTAGATCTTTTAAATTAATCCTAATCCTAATCTTAATTTTGGCCAGTTTTAATCTGACGCAGGCATTGATCTGAGGCACAACATATACATATTGATTTTGTAGTATCCTATCCGGATATCCGGATAGGTACTTTGGCATATGGATGATTTTTCTGGATAAACAGATATCCGTACGGATATCTGTATGGATATCCTCAAATATCCGTTCATATAAAATTTTATAATTATAAAAAATTAATATCCTATCGCGTGAAATATTATTTTATCCACGGATATATATACAGATAAGTACGGATAATAACAGATAATGAATAACCATGGATAAGTGCAGATATCCGCGGATATCTGGATATTTAATTATATACATCCGTATCCGTGATAAATAATCCATTCACGGATAAACGGATATCCGGATCGCACCACTACCGGTTTAGCAGTAAAGTCGGACTGTTTATATTATCATATAAAATTATTTATTTAATTTGAAATTTGAATGCAATTGAAGATGTAATCAAAAATTCGAATTTATATAAAGTATTACGAGGTATTGTATTAGGTAATTTGAAATCGAAGCCAGATTCAAAAATAAAATTCGCACCAGGAAAGAAATTAAAAGTTATAACAGGTGGTGGTGGAATGACTGCAGGTTCAAGTAAAGCTCTAACTAATGTGAAACTAGAAGTAGAATAACCTGGAGGAAAATAGGAACCGAACCATCTAGCTTAGCTTTTAATTTTTGGCCTATTCTTAAAATATCACCAGCGACCAGTTTATAAATGGTGATACCAAATTTAGGATCTCCAATTTTGAAGGTTCCAGAATAATCAACTCTAGAACAATTAACATATATGGCGAAATAATATTCAGGATTTGTTTCAACACCTGAGGATGGAAGTTTAACAGTAACTTTGTTTCTTCTGTAGCATAATTTGACGTTTGTAAGAAGAGATTGGTTGAAATTAGACCCTCTTTGGAGGATATTACCATTAATAGTGGTTTTATATGGGGAAAGTATTGTAAGAGAATATTTTGAACCGGATGTTTTCGTTTCCCAATCTGTTACAATCCATGGACCTGGAATTTTATTTGCCTGCGAAGAAATTATATGTAACAAATGACCAATAAGATGGCGATAATTGATTTCATTGAAGACATCGTTGCTATTTTTTGTTGTTATGAAATGTTATTCAGAGAAAAAAGAAAACCGAAAATAAATTCGAGGATGAAAACCCTATTCTTATACAAGAATTTTTTATTATTTATTTTTCCCTTTTCATAAGAATAATAAATGAATTGTTGTATGATACAAATTATAAAATTAATTGTTTTGATAAATTATTATTGTGCATATTAGCCAATTTGTCAATAACTAATATAAATAACTTCACACCCTAAATAAACAACTTGAACATGCTGTGTAACACGTGAAATTGCGTAAATAAACTAAGCAAGATCATATGTTGTGAAAATATAATTTATTTATTTATCTAATTTGATAATTAAACAAAAAATAGTAATAGTTATTGATCATATGGTTGTGTTATTTCAAAGGTCATTTGCTGTACAACATATTTTGCCTGGATTTTTAAAGATATCCGTTTATGGATAAACATTTTCACGGATCGGACCACTAAGTATCATAATTTGTTGATTAAATTCTGGAATTGGAATATAATCAAAAAACCGTCCGAATTTATATTATATTAGGTAATTTGAATCGAGGAAACCAGATGAGAAAGTTAAATTCATACCAGGTGTGGAATGATTACAGGTGCAAGCAAAGCTCTAACTAATATGAAATTAGAAGTAGGACAACCTGGAGGAAAATAGGAACCGAACCATCTAGCTTTTAATGTTTGACCTATTCTTAAAATATCACCAGCGACTGGTTTATAAATGGTGATACCAAGGTTCCAGAATGATCAACTCTAGAATTATTAATAGCAATGAAGCAGAATTTGTTCCTTGAGGATGGAAGTTTAACAGTAACTTTGTTGCTTCCGTGGCATTTGTGAGAAGAGATTTAGTGAGAAAAGATCCTCCTCGGGAGAGAATAATATTAATAGCGGTTTTATAGGGAAAGTACTGTAAGGGTACATTTTACTTTCGTTTCCCGGCAACATCTGTTACAATCCATGGACCTGGAATTTTATTTGCCTGCGAATTATTCAATAATTACATGTATCCTTTCAACAATCACAAAAAATCACGTGTACGCTGTTAATAATCACATTCATAAAATTTTAATAAACGTGTGATGTGTGAATTTTAATTGGATAATATTTTTTGTTCTGACAATGATAAAATCAAGTACTAAACTTAAAACGTAATATTAAATATATATATATAAAAATAGATCTGATATTTGTTGTTGATAAAATATTTTATCTCTTTCTAGATACCTATTATTCGTATTTTATTTACAAATACATTTTAATTATTATTAATTAAAAAATAATTTAAAAAAATAATTTAAATAATTTGATTACATACAAATGTCCATTAAAAATTATCCCAAGAATAAATAAATAAATAAAATAAAGAATATGAATAAAATTAATAATAATAATAATAAGTAAATCAATAAAATAATATTTAAAAAAACATCATAATGGATTACTACTAGCTCGACTGAGCTGACTAGTTACTGATTGTCTATGTGCTGTTCCTCGCCATTCACGTTCCCAAGATAATCTCCAAGATAATGATCCAGTTATTATGAATAATAATGCATTTGCCCATCCACACGATAAACTTGAATAATAAGCCTGACATTCTAAAACTTGATTACGATTATCTGATGAACAATTTAAAATTCCACGATTTGTAATATTTGTTATTCCTATTATTATTTATTGTTTTTTAAGATAATTAAAGAATTTAATTTAGTGGTAGAATTTTTTTTTTTTTTTAAAAAAAAAAAAACATTACGAACCTGATACTATCCATAAAATGACGAAAAATCTAACGAAATAAATGAAATAAAATGTAAAATGAATAAAACAAAATAAAAAATGAATAAAACTGAAAACGATTAGAGAATAAAAAAATAATAATATATACCCATCAATTCCCATATCTCTATACGATGATCCATCTCTCCAAAGTACATTAAATCTAATTATATACCATCCTATTAGGCAATATAAAGTTAATAGAAAGTTTAAATTGTTGATTAAAATTTTTTTTTTTAAAAAAAAAAAAAAAGAAATAGTTGATTTTCTAATCCTTGGTAATAATATAAAAATATAAACTTTAAAATTAAAACTTACCAATAACAATCATTGTAATTATAATAACTATATAAAAGTATATTTTAATTCCATAACCTCCGAATTTCCTAAATTTCAGATAAATGTAAATAAACTGTTTGTTTGATAACATTTTTTTTTATATAATACATACTGGATAATAATAATAATAATTTATGTTAGAAGGAATGCTTACTCAAAAAATTTTGATGTCGGTATATTGCGATCAGAAGAATATTTTGTAAATTCTATAATTTGCATTATTTCTATTCGAAGCAAATTTTTTTTTTTTTTTTTTTTTTGGAATTCTTTGTCAGAAAAATATTGTATGCGAGAGAAAAGAACGAAAAAATTTATATATTAAGAATTCATTTACCAAGACTCAAACATGCTAAAGTAAGTAAAAGTTGTAAAATTTTAAGATATCGAAATAATGAAGGTTTTGTATATAAATCCATGATATTTTTTGTGATGATTGTGATGATGAGCTTGACATATCAAAATTATAAAATTATTATTTAAAGATAAGAGCGATTTCAATAATTCGAATTAAATTTTTATTTTATTTAATATAATTGATTATTGAGTTATATATATATAATTTGAATACAATGGTTCTACATAATTAAATCAATTAGTCTATAATAATGAATATACGTTAAATTACTTCATGCTGCTTTGTTACTTTCAGCGGCTTAGATTTACGCTATTTAAAATTTTGGTAACCATGTGTATCCGTTTCCAATAATAATATTCATCTTAAAAAAATATTGTGCTGTTCTAAATGAAAAATGTAAATGTAAAAGAAGAGGGCAACATTTTGTTCTACTTTTCTTTTTCATCCGAAATTTTTTATTCCATTATTCATACATTTTTATACACTTTTACCCATTTTCAACCCATTTTTACTTAAAGATATTATAGAGAAATTTTAATTATGATTATTATGGTTACAAAAAATGACAATGCAATGAAAAAGATTGGTTTCACATAAATGCACGGAATGCATTTATTCATTCATTATTTAATAATCAATGATTGATTTTAATTATAATAAATATTTCGGAAACTCAATTAATCTAAACCTTAAAAAAAAATTTTTTTTTTTTTCTTTGGATGAAGACTTTTTTGGAAAGTTATTGAATGGTTAATAACATTTCATCAAACCACTTTTTTTTCATTGGTATATTTGATAAGCAAAGAAAATCACATTCATTTCAACTATCCTTTTTGGTCATTCCCAAAATAAAAAATTACTTCTTTTAATTTTGATTTTAGATATAAATGCAGAACTGTTTTACAAGCAATTTTACATAAATTCCAATGAATGATTATTTATTATTTATAAATAACTATAATTAATTATAATTACCATAAATAAATAATAACAATAAATAATAATAACAATAAATTATAACAATAAATAAATAATTGCCATTGTCATTTTTATAGAATGTCTTGTTAATCAAAATTCTATCTTAAACAAGTCCTTAAACTATCATTCATCAACTTCAAAGTTCTATAATATTCATCATAAGCATTTCTATAAAAAAGGTAAACTTCTGGTTTAAGTCTCTTGTTTGCATATGGTGGTCTTTTGTAATATATTAAAAGTTTTAATTTATATTAAGTTAATATTAAATGGTAGTATTGAAGTTATAATAAATAATAAGATATAGTTAGTAAGTTATGGTTATGGTTAGTAAGTTATAACGGAAAAGATTTACCTTCTACGATATTTATCCTCGATATAAGTCATCTGACATAAAGTATAAATGACTCGATGTTCAAATCCACCCCGCCGAGATGCAATTTCCATGAATTTTATTGTATTTTCGACTTTATTATTATTATTATTGTTGTTGTTTTAATAAAAATAAAAATAAAAATAAAAAAATAAAAAAAAGGGGAACTAAAAAGGGTAACCAAAAAAAGTAACACTTAAATAAATTCTCACCACGTTCATAAAGTTCTTTTAATATTTTCTCATTAGTTTCATTTCGATATTCTTCAAATCCTTCACGAATTCTTTTATGAACATATTTCACTGCTGGTCTCGAATACAACACTGATGCATTACCAGCTCGCCATAATCTGCGGAATAAAGAACGCGATTGAAATGAATTGATAATTATAGAGGGTTGAGGAAGAGATTTTTGCATTTATTTATTTATTTCCAAAAAAAAAAAAACCAAAAAAGAAACCAAGTGTACGAAAATCAATTTTGCATATACATAAATATATAAACTGCGCCGAAAGCATCAAAATAATATCTATATATATACTGTATATTAAAAGTATATAAAATTTATACAAAAAAAAAATAAAGGAAATAATAATAAAACTATCAATATATTATATATTTATTCTACATTCTATATAATTATTATAATTATTAAAATAATTATTCAATAATTATTCAATATTATATGTAACTCTGTGGAATTCCCTTAATAAACCCACGTTTGCTTTTCTACCATTTATTTATTGACTTTTTTTTTCGTCAATTTTTATCGAATTTATAATATTTATAATAATAAGAATATTTATAATAATAAGAATATTTATAATATTTATAATATTTATAATATTTATAATATTTATACAAATGAGGTTGAAACAAACTTCGATTGAATCATGAACACGTTCGGAACACCGATTTCAGGCTATAATAATAATATATAAAAATAAATAAATAAAAATAAAATAAAATAAATCAATAAAAAAATAAATAAAGTAAATAAAGTAAATAAAAAAGGAAAACTCACTTGGTCATCCAATTTGCCCAAAGCAGATATCATCATAGTTTCATCATCTTGATCATTGCCATTATCATCTTCATCCGCATAATTTTCTTCATCATCATATTCAATATCTTCGATATTATTTTGTGATAATTCCATATATTCATTATCTTCATTATTATGAATATCAATACTAATATCATTATCATCATTATTATCATTATTATCATCATCATTATTATTATCAATAAAATCATCATCATCATCATCATCATTATTATCCCAATTATTTTGAATAAGATTGGTAATATTGGGAAGATCGAGAAATTGTTGTTGATCTTCTTGATTTATTGTTCTTCCTTGTGAAGATCTATTATTATTATTATTATTACGCATTGATTGATGTTTTTCTTTCTTAGATTTTAACATTCGACATTGATAAAATCCACAATTTTCTGACCATCTATTCCTACAAATCCAACAAAATCTATATCCACAATGTAAACAATCTACTTTATTACATCCATCATCTCGATTAATAAGTATAGAACAATTAGGACATGATTTTGAATTTGCAAGTTTCCATTTGATATTTTCGAGTGTGTCCATTAGATTATCATCATTATTAATATTCTTATTATTGTTACTATTTACATGATGGTAGGTCATCATTTGATTTGAAACAAATAAATGAGGATTTGCTACTTTATAACGCATAAATTGAATGCATGTCATTCCAGGATGATGAGTTGATTCACCACATTGAAGACAAATATCATTATTACAACGAGAACTATAAAAGAAGATGAATAATAATAATAATGATAATGAAATGTAATTAATTTAAATATTATATATAATAATAATTTAATGTATAAGTATTGAGATAAATAATTACCAATGAGATTGTGGAAAGTTTGAAACATGCATAAATTGCAATTCCTTCCATGCTTCAGGTCTAACTTCCAATGCTACAATTTTTGATGAAATTTCTGCTGCCGCCTTAACCATTTCTGTATGAATTTTTAATTTACGACGCGTGAATTTTGTCGTTGATTTACGATTATTCATATCCAAGCTAAAAAATAAATAAATAAATAAATAAATGTGAAACATAATTCATTATTTAAAAAAAAAAAATCTTTAAAAAAAAAGAATATGTAATTTACTTCATTCCAAGACTCTCTCCTAATTTTTCTGCAATATATTCATACATCTCCATCACACCAATATTGACATGTTCACCAGAAACATAAGACATATAATCATTTCGATATCGTTCAAGGAAAGCATCAATGTCATTAGAATTAGTGTTAGACATAGATTTTATTGAATTTTTACCCTTCGTGGTAGTTTTGCAAGTAACATAAGTTTCCAAATATTTGCGCAAATTATTACCAATTTCACTAAAATATCTATATATATTTAATATTATGAGTATACCAAATAAAAATAATATATTAAAAAATTCTTTTATAAATTCAAAATAATAAATGAATGAATTAAATAATAAAATGATTAATTACTTTTCTTTTTCCTCAACACAAACTTGAAATACTTGAGCAGCAAAAACCTCTTCACCACATTCGGAACAACAACGAGAGAAAGAACGATAAGGTTTATTATAAGTATTGTATAGATCAATTGTGCTTTGATCCACATACTAAATATCAAAAAGAAAAAAAAAATTATTTAAAAAATGTGTCAAAAATGGATTTAAAAAAAAATTTTGAGATCAAAATAAAATAAAAAAAATTTTTTTTACCTTGCTCCATTCTGATTGTAAAACTATGTCCTGACAAACAGGACACTTAATCTTTGTGATGCTAAGTCCCCAAGAATTCTGTACCACTTCTTTGACATATCTAAATACATAAAAATGTATAGATAAATATTGAAGTAATATATTAATTGAATTTAAAAATTATATAAAAATTATAAAAGATTACCTTTGAAAACAATCTCTACAAAATTGATCTCTACAAATGTCTAAACAGAAATCGAGTTGAGCATCAAAACATATTGAACACCTTTGAAGCCAGTATTCAATATCCTGAACCGAAGTCGATGCATCACCTTCTCCCCCATTATCACTCCTTTGCGAGGAGGAAGAGGAAGCGGAGGATGAGGAACCGGAATTATTTACGGAAGACAGATTGAACAAATTAGATGCTCGAGATTGTTTTGAAGTAAAACTGCTACCAATAGCAATAGTTTTTGAAGCGAAAAATTGTAAGGAACGAACAAAAATTGCTGGAAAGATCTAAAAAAATATATATATATGTAATATATTTGTAATATATAAATAACAACATATTAGTAATATTAAAAAATATAAAATATAAAATATAAAATATAAATCATTTTGTCAATTATCATAGTTCATATAGATCAAAAATGAAATCACTTTTATACTTACTAAAGTTGGAGAAAAAATGTAAAGAAATGGAAGAGTATAAGCCAATAATAAATTTATTATGGAATATTGTTTCAAATTGGTATATATTGGAGAAAAATAATATATATAATAATTGGTTGAAAGGTTTTGATTTCCCAAAACCAAAAGTTGAAATGGTAAAGAATTGTATAAAGTATGATAGAAAGAAGAAGCCAGTAGATCCCAGTGATTATTATTAACTGATTCAAAAAAGGGCTGCGAATTAAAATTAAACAAATTCAACGGTTTCATTTGAATGATTGATTTTCACTGTCTTTTTTTTTTTTTAATAAATAATAAATAATTGTTTAAAATAAATAAATAAATAATAACAACAACAACAATAATAATAATAACAATAATTGCGGATAATAATAAAAAAATCGGAAAAAAAGAAACCGTATAATAATAATAATAAAAGAATATTCTTTAATGAGCTGCGCACGGAGCTCAATGTAATGCTAAGCGGGATTACAAACAGGAAATGGAAAAATATAATAAGATTTACTATTATTCCTATCAAAAACCAACTGCGGACATATAGATTTTTACTATAATGTTTTACAAAAATAAACTATTTTACAATTTATAAATTAATGAAAAAGAAATAATATATGCAAAGTCGAAAAATAAAAAATCCTTTTGAAAGTTTCAAATAAGCGGAATCAAAATTCCGTCTCGGGCTTGCTGAATAGGAAAATAAAATATATATATAAAAAAAAGTAAGTATTATCTAACAAAAAAAAACTTTATACAAGAAAAACTATAAAAAGAACATGAACATTATACAGATTAAAAATTTGATTTCATTTAATTTTATTTATTTTTTTATATATATAAATAATTAAATAATTTTTACAAAAAAGACGGAAAAAAAGAGTAGGAAGAGGAGAGAGAAAAGAAATTTTCCTTTAATAAACAAATTGTACGACCATGTTTGATTAACAATCTCTACGTCATAAAATCTGTAGTATCTATAGTGTAACTTTTACGTAATACAAGTGATACCTTTTTTTTTGTTCCTAGAGATGAGGCGAAAATTAAGAAAAAAAAAATTGAATTAACATGGTATTATCATGTGTAGTAATCTGATCCAATTGTATAATTAATTTTTATTATTTTTATTCTTTGCTTTTAAAGATATATTTGATATTTAAGATATAATTAGAACATAATAGACATAATAGATATAATAGACATAATCAAAAAAATTTTCAGTGCATCAAAAGTGCATTTATTCATGCATTTTCACAATAATAATAATAATAATACATAATAATAATACATAATAATGACAATAATGACAATAGTTAATAGTGACCAGTTTATCACGTGAAATAATTTATTATTATTATTATTGCAGATAGAATTCTAGCCTAATATTTTCCTATTTCGGAATCATTTTCTCATTATACTCTTTTTTTGTGACAAATACCTAATCCGAGAATAGGAAACATTTATTTAATATGTTTCACTAATATTATAGAATTTAAGATAATCCGGGGTTTTTTCAAAAAGCTAAACCAATTCATAAATTTTCATAATAGAAAATAGATTGAAAATCAAGGGGGTTGTTTTTTAATGAAAACCTTGGCATTTAGTGAATAAATTGAAAAATATAATAATCATTGCAAAAATGATTATTTTTAAAAATTTCGTCATTATGTATCTATATTCAGACAGCAACAAAAATGTTATTCAATATGGATAAGAAAATGTTTAGAGAAACCAACCTCGGCTAAATATAATTCCTTTTCCTTTATATCGTTCAAAATGATCTTCATAAATTAGAAAGACATTATTTTTTTTATAATATCTACACAATGCATAAATAACGGACCACAAGAGTCTTTAATATTTCCTATCAAAGAAAGCTCAAAAAGATATGATATAAAGCTTGCCTCAAAATTTTGCTTCAGCCAATGGACTTAACTCTTAACTTACAATCCAAGCCTTTTGATAAGAAACCAAAATTATCTTGCTTTTATAAAAAAAACCCCCAAAAAACTGTATTCTTCAGGTAAGCATTTCGTTATAGTATATTTATAGGCAATTTGATTATTTGATATACTAACTACTAATAGATTTTCATCATACCATTCATTGATCACAAAATCGGATGTAACTTAATATTGCGGATTTTTTAAATGGAATTAGTGGTGCGATCCGCGGATAAATTTATCCGTCACGGATGTTGATCGAAAATCAATAAAATTTGCGCAGATCGATGTACAACAAATGAAATGTGATTGGCATGTTGGCGAATGACCTTTAAAGAATATAATAATATAATCACATGTTTAAGTTTCTACTTTTGTAATACATAATAATAATAATTATGTAATACACCCTATATTTTAGCCTACACGGGATATCCGTTTTTATCCGTAAAATACATAATAATTTTATCCGCGGATCCCACCTCTAAATGGAATTACGCACTTAATTATTACACAAAAGTCCGCGGAATTACATATCTGGCTAATTCCTTTTGATTTTAAAAATAATTATTTATTGTTCTTACACTAATTTTAATAAATAAATATTAATAATCTTAATGGTTAAACTTTAAGTTATAAATATTTAAACTTAAATATTTAAAAATTCAATAATAAGGTTTTAAATAATTATTATTTTATTAATGATAATATAATTACATAATTGCAGATAATTGCATTCATTGCGGATAATTGCGAAAATTGCGGATAATTGCGAATTGCAGAATTGCATTTTTTTTAAAATCAAAATCCGCGATACAGGTAGTAATATCATAATCTGCAATTCATAATTGCACCATCTTTAGATGCAATGTAAACTTTAAGAACCTATTGAAATATATCACAAACGTGACATTTCCCATTGTTACTAACCAAACTGACAAGGGAGAGAAGTAAATCATCCAAACTGTCAGTAATGGAGAGAACATATTGTAAATGGGCTTGCTAAGGGAAATTTTGACACGACATGCTAGTACCTTCAAATTCCGGAATTACATTTTTCTCAAATGAAGCTAATTGAAAGCTCACTTTTAGTTCTTTTTATTTTGATTCGTCATCAGTAAAGATCATAAACTTGGGCTTATTTATCATGATTCTTTTTTGCGATACCCGAATGGGAAAATAAAGTATAAACAAGAGAACAGCTATTTTATGATGAATTAATAACAAATATTATCTCCCACACGTGATTGATGTTGAAGACATTTCCTCTTATGATTCTTTATTAAAATCCTAGTTATATTTTAAAGTCGTATTTACATATCAATTTTATTTATCTAATTTCGATGTTTTTAGTGAGTTTTTGACTTTGATAAAAAAGATTTTAAATTCTTGGTATCTTGTTGTTTTATGTAATTTTGCATTACAAATAAAGAAAATAAATTTAAAATTATTGAGAATTAATAAAAAAAAAAAAGTGAAGAGAAACATTTTAGAGTACTTTTTAGTTGAAATGAAAAATAAAATAATTAACCCCAAATCCTTAATAAAATAATATCATTTATCGTCATCTGAATTAAATTTAGGCTTCTTTTTAGCAGGAGAGTTATTTTTACGGCGAGCAACATTTTGTTGAGATGAAGAAGTTGCTGCTCGTGTCCTTGATGAAGGCCTACTCTTTATATTATTATTAGTATTATTGCTCTCTTCATCTAAGACTAATTCACTACTACTCGAAGTTATATTTGAAGAAATACTTTGTCGACGGGATAATGATACATTCGAAACATTACGTATCTGTTTGTTTTTCTTGGTACCCATTTGTTGTTGTTGATGTTGTTGTTGTTGTTGTTCTGTGCGTGAATCGGATTCTTCTTCGGAAGTAATATGTATTCTCTTTCTGGAACGTTGTTTAGTTGAAGCTTTGGGTAAATCATCTTCACTGTCCTCTTCACTTGTAGCTTCTTTTGGAGGGGGAGGGGGAGGTTTTTTATTTTGAGAACGTAATATCCGATCTTTCCTATCCACAACACGAGGTTTAGTTTTTGTCGTAGAATGGGTTGTATCTAATTATTTGAATTACTTGAATTATTTGAATTCGAGTCATATAAAAAAAAATAACAGAAATATTAAATGTATAAAAAATAATTATACCTTCTTCAATATCCATTTTGTCGTCCTCTTGTTCTTCTGATGACGATTCACCACGGGTTGCCTTCTCAACGAATTTTTTTACATCCGTTACTTTACGTTTAATTTGCGTAAAACCTAATCATGAAAATTTATTAAAAATTATTATTCAATATTTTACGAAATAAAGAATAATTCAAAAAACAATAAAAAAAAAAGTAATTACCTTTAGTCAAATCTTGATTAGTGTTTTCGCATAATTCTTCGATCACGCTAATAACAGCCTTAGCATAATTCAAACCATCTTCTGAATAATCCTCATTCTTCAATATTTCTTTTAAAATCGGGTCTAATTGTGTACTGAATTGATTAGAATAATTCTTGTATGAAGAGAGGAATAGAATTGACAAAAATTTTATATTTTCGGATCTTGCTTCATCTGATTTTGCGTTTGTAATTAAACTAAACAGAGATTTTATAATCTTGGAACTTGGTTTAATGGATTCGAGAATCCACAATAAAGCAGTCATTATCTCGGGGTTTTCTAAATGATAACACATGATAATAATAGTAAATCTTATCTTTTATTTTGATTATTGACAATAAAATAATAATAATAATAATAATAATGTTAACACACCTAGCGGATCTAATGATTTCATAAGTTTTGAAGAACAAATTAATTGTTCAACTTTCTCTTTATCGCCACCCCATTCCGCTTTCATTAAATGAAATAGCATCAATTGGTCAAACGATTCCCAATTTTGTAAATGATCTGTAAAATTAATAATAAATTTAATAAATTTTTGCAACAAAAAAAAAAAGCGAATAAATATATATATAATTTACTATAAAAGCTCACAGAATATATCATCAAAATTTTCTGCTTCTCCCATAATATTGTATTTTCCTTGCCTAAGATCAATTTCCAAATTATATATCTAAATTATTAAAAATTAAAAATTAAAAGTTAATAAAATATAAAAATTAAATAATTTTAAATTTTTCTTTCTTTTTTTTTTTCATTTATTATTTACCATCATGGGATTCATTCCTTTGACACATAAATGAATAAACATAGGATTTCCTACAAAATAATCTGGCCATTTTGTAAGCAATATCGGCACTATCGAAAGAAACAAACTACTTTGATTGGATATAAGGCACTAGAGGTTATAAAGAGGTATAAATAAGTTTAAAAGTTATAAAGAATTACAAAGGAGGAATGCTACTATATATTAGATATTAATTTTTTTTTTTTTTACTTTGATCAAATAATTGTCATACCTCTAAATCAGTTATAAACCTTTCCTTAAACTTATTAATCTTATCGTTCTTATCTTGTTTATCTGACTTCGGGTCTTCTCGTTCCAGTTCAAATTTTAGATACTTCCTGTAAAACTCAAGGAAATTTGGTTGGTTTTTATCAACACAACCCATTTGATCAAGTTTATTGTCTCTATTAAAATGATTACAAATGTTCAAAATTTTAAAAAAGAAATTACCAAAGAAAATAATATATCGAAGAAATTAAATACCAAAGAAAAAATACGCAATAAGAAAAAAAATACCTCAAATTATAAATCATCAACTTTGTCCTGGCTTTTATACACATTTCCTTAGGATCATCCGTTTGATTCGAAATTAATCGTAAAAGTTCAAAGGCTTTATATGTATTTGAATCTTTATTATTAGATTCATCAATTGGCCATTTGAATATCCATGAAACAAGTTTATTAAAAAGATTTAACTCTGGTGGAGAAATTTCTAATTTTTTTAAATCTAAATTTATGTTTGAATAACTTAATTCATTAAAATTTAAAGAATTGCAAATAGGTTTTCCGATTACAGATGGTAAATCTTTAAGGTGGGGAGATTGCGTATTTCCTAAATCGGCACTCTTTTAAATTCATAAATTTCAAAAAAATTAAAGTTAGAGAAATGAAAAAAAAAAAATTGAAAAAAATATTTGTTTTGAACAATAAATAAATCAAATAGAAAAAAAAAAATAAAAAATAAAAAACAAATACCCCTATAAATGTTTTAAAAATTTTTCCAAGAGTTTCAACAGCTGACTCTATTTTATTTTCCTTAACAGCTTCCTCAAATGGTGGTAATGATACAGCATACAACCACATTCTAGATAAGGCAGATAGATTTTTTGATAAATTTTTTGTATTAGAAGTAGAAGAACTTGATGCACTTAATGAACGTTGATCTTGCGAAGACGTAGTGGTGGTGGTGGTAGAAACAGACGACGATGACTCATTAGGCCTTGTAATGGTAGGAGTTGGATTACTTTGANGAAATTTCTAATTTTTTTAAATCTAAATTTATGTTTGAATAACTTAATTCATTAAAATTTAAAGAATTGCAAATAGGTTTTCCGATTACAGATGGTAAATCTTTAAGGTGGGGAGATTGCGTATTTCCTAAATCGGCACTCTTTTAAATTCATAAATTTCAAAAAAATTAAAGTTAGAGAAATGAAAAAAAAAAAATTGAAAAAAATATTTGTTTTGAACAATAAATAAATCAAATAGAAAAAAAAAAATAAAAAATAAAAAACAAATACCCCTATAAATGTTTTAAAAATTTTTCCAAGAGTTTCAACAGCTGACTCTATTTTATTTTCCTTAACAGCTTCCTCAAATGGTGGTAATGATACAGCATACAACCACATTCTAGATAAGGCAGATAGATTTTTTGATAAATTTTTTGTATTAGAAGTAGAAGAACTTGATGCACTTAATGAACGTTGATCTTGCGAAGACGTAGTGGTGGTGGTGGTAGAAACAGACGACGATGACTCATTAGGCCTTGTAATGGTAGGAGTTGGATTACTTTGAGGAGTAGTGGAAGTAGTAATACTTTGAGATTTTGGGTTAGAAAATAATGATTGTTTCCGTGGACTTTGAGGAATAAAAGTTGGGGGATCTAAATTTTGTTGTTGATCAGCAGATTGACGTTGAGAACCAAATACCACATTTGGAGATGTGATTTGCTGTTTTTGAGAAGATAAAGAAGATGGTGGTTGTTGTGCCTGATTAAATGTGGAAGTTGATGGTCTTGGAGAAACATGAGAACTTGATTGAGGAATTGGTTGAGGAGAGCTTTGTTGAGAAGGAATTTGGTGGGAACTTGGTTGAGAGATCTGTTGAGGAGGAATTTGTTGAGTTGGGGTTTTTTGATTAGGAAATGAAAAGCTTTTTGGAGGATTATAGTTATCAGGTTGAACTAATGGACTTGGTGGAGGAGGTAATAAAGGATTACGTGGAGAAAGTGGAAAATGGGAAGTTTCGGTTTGAGGAGGAGTAATTGATGAAGGAAAAATGGGACCGCGAGAAGAAAAATTTGTCTGTGGAGATTGTTGTTGAGGTTGTGGTTGAGATTGTTGAGGTTGAGGTTGAGACTGAGACTGAGGAGGAGGCGGAGGTGGAGGTTGCGGTTGTTGCATTCCCATCGGAACATTGAATTGTGGTGTAATTTGAGGTCCAAATGATCCTGGCTGATTATTATTATTTAATACAAAAGCGTATATATCATTCATTAATTTTCCAGCACGGCTTTCACCAGCTATAGTACGCATTTGAGCGAGTTCTTCTGTGCTATTTTCAAATAATAAATCGCGTTAGAATAATAAATTAGATAAATTTAAAAAAAAAAATTTTGATTTGATTATATAAAATTTACCTCAAAACATTCTTTCGAACCATAGCAAGTGTTGCAGATTTAAGATTGTCACGAAATTCGGATTCAAAACCAGGAGCGAAATTAGTTACCGTTATTGAAAGATATTCCATAATTTCACCCACCAAAGCAGGACGTTTTGGGAGTAAATCAGTTATTATTCTAAATATAGGTTCTAAGAATAATAAGAATAATTATTATACTGAATTATAATAAGTGATTATAAAATAAAGAATTATAATATGATTACCAATATTATTCTTATTCTCGATCGCCCTCGGTGAATTACTTGATACGTTATTTCTATCAAAACATATACAATCTAATGTTAACGCCAGTTTTGTCGACTCGATAACCATACTTTTAGATAATCCGAAAAAATCTTTGTCATACTGCACATTATCATCATAAAATAATGAATAAAATAATCAAAAAAAAAAAAAAAGACACGAAACAAAAAAAAATAATAATTAATATTTGACTCACGGCTTCCAAAAACAACCCTTTAATTAGATTATATCTCTTATTGTATGATTCGGGTTTTGATGAACGAAATGCGCCAATAATCCATCTAAAGATATCAGCCATTAAGAGACGACAATCACCTGGAACCGGAAAAAATTCTCTAAACATTACTTCAAATTTACGAGGATATGCGGATGGTGTATGCTATAAGGAGACAATTTAATTATGATGAATTTTTTTTCTTCAACTATTTAAATCAATTCCACTAAGAAAAAAAATAAGAGAGAACATTTCATACATTTTCTATATAATGCATTAATCTTGCTTTTAAGTCACTGGATATACGACTACTTAAACAATATTCAACTGTTGGATTTCGTAAAATTAGAGTTTTTGCTACAAGATAAAAAAAAAATGCAGAAATGCAGACTTAGTTTTACGAATTTCTCAAATATGTATTGAAATTATTAAAGTTATTTTTATTAAATTATTTATTAAATTATTATTTGTTAAATTATTCGTAAAATTATTTATTATATTACTTATAATATTATTTATTAAATTGATTATAAAATTAATTATAAAATTAATTATAAAATTATCTAGTGTTAAATATCTACCATTATAATCCAACCCGAGCAATATAGTTACAAATTCTGGGATATTTCGTAATTCAGTTAATATTCTATATAAATCTCGACCAATACTAAAACATGTATTATACTACAAAAATAAAAATAAAAATAAATAAAAAATTTATGAATAATAAAAAAATAATATAAAATAAAATAAAATAAAGTAAGAATAAAAAAAAAAAAAGAGGAAATACAATTCTACCTGATCGTCAAATAATTTCTTGCAAAATGTTGATTCTTGCTTTCTGAGACTTTCTAATCCAGGTCTATCATGATCCCGAATCAAACTCGAAAATGTATAAAAGGTTATATGTATTAACCTTTCATTGCAATATAACCAATTTCTAATAATTTAAAATAATTAAAATAAAGAATCTTAAGAAAGAAACAGGAAAGAAGAGAAAAACAAAGAAAGAGATTTGATAATCACATTTCGGAACTTAACAATTCAAGAATTTCTTTTATTAACCAAATATTTTTTTCAGCAAAATCTCCACCTTAAAATTTTGAAAGAATACTTTGATTAATGATCAATTATATAAAATATACAAAAAAAAAAACAAATAAACCAATGGATAGATAAAATTTTTTACATCGAATTTGTCGAAGAAGACATTCAACTACATCATATAATGCCGGTAAAACATTTCTGTTCGTAACGTTCGAGTGATCAACAATGAGATTCTTAACAAGATATACGACCCTTTCAATTATTTTTTTTGAATATAATTTAAATCCTTTATAGGAAACAATTTGGACCATAAGATTTATAGGATATTCATAATTATCTGTGGCATGATCCGCTATATGATCATAATACTGAAAGAAATTTAAAAAAAAATAAATAAAATAAAATAAAATAAATAAATAAATAAATAAATAAATATAAATAAATTAAATGATTTATTTAATTTATGAATATTAAAAAAATTATAAATAATTATAAATATTTACATCTTCATAATCATCTTCTGTCAAGACCGCATAAAGTAATGCAGAAATTGGTTTATTATATCCTATTTTTCCAATCTAATTTTGTAAAAAAGAACAAAATTTTTAGATCCAATTTAATTCTAAAAATTACATATAATAATAATATTATTTCTTTTTATAATAATAATTACTAAATCATAAAGAATTCGTCTTCTTTCTTCTTGCCCTGTACTTCCACTAAGATTTTCCATTAAATTTTGATGGCTTTGGATCATTTCCTAATTTGATAAAATAAATAATATAATAATAATAAATTTAATATTATAAAAATAATAAAATAATAATTTAATAACAATAATAAAATAATATAATAAATAATGATAATGATCGAGCTATATATTTGATCTGTTATAAATTTACTATTAATGATAAAGTTAAAAAAAAATACCTTGACAAACTTTGGTGGTTCAGTCACTGTAACAAATCCTGATTCCTCAAACATTTTTTTTTTCTAAAACAAAAAGAAGACTTAAAAAAATGGGGGAATATATTAAATATAAATCAAATAAAATCCTCTCTAATCAAAAATAATAATAGTAATAATAATAACATCAGATATATAATGCTGAAAGAAATACTTGTAAAAAAAATGTTCAAAAGCAAAATGCAAACAAATTTTTATTTTTGAATCTTCAGATCCAGATCTTAAATAGAAAATCATTGTAACACAATCATGTTTATGCTTATAACATTTTAGGTTAAATTAATGACAATATAAATTATCGAATTGAAATAACTAAAACTTTTGTCTAAGTACTGTTTTATTTACAATATTACAATACGATTAAAACCTAATTTACATATTTACAAAAAATTAAATTAAATAATTAAATTAAATTAAATTAATGTACTCTCACTGGCCTCATTTGTAAATATTCTAATTCATATCCGTTTTCATCTTCATCCCTCAAATATTCTAGATGTTCATCTTCACCTTCACCTTCTATATAAATTTCTATTCTATCATTATCGTTATTATTGTTATTAATGTAATTAGTGTTATTAGTGTTATTAATGTTATTAGTGTTATTAGTGTTATTAGTGTTACTAATGTTATTAATGTCATTAGTGTTATTAAGGCTTGTTAAATAATCCATATTATCAAAATCCAATTTTTTTTCAAAAAATATTATTCCCGAAAGAATTATTGAAATTATAAATGAGATAGTATTTAACCATCCAATTATTATGCTAGCTAAATACGAATGACACCATATCAAATAATATAATTGTGATGGTTTGTCATAACCTTCTGCATCGCATTTTAAACTTTGACCTTCATAGACCGGATACATATTTGCTAAATCTAAAAAAAAAAGGGGAAAGAAAAATGTGATCAGGAATGTTTATTAAAAAAATACACGTAAATCTTGGGAATTTTGATTTTTTTGATTTTTTATTTCTTACCTGATGAAATCCACAATAAAAATAAAAAACTATATAATATTGAAAGAATTGAAGAATTAAGAAAAAAATGTAAAAAATTATGTAAATCACGTGAAATAAAAGATCGAATACGTTACATATCTATCGAACTCCATATTTTAGGACCTTTTGTCCATATGTCACCAAAACGAATGAGGGAAAATCCTAAAATTTGATATTATAAATTAAAATAAATAATACAAATAATACATACTATAACATAAAATTCATTTAAATACCTGTTGTTATTATCGTGAGTCCTATGACAATAAAACACCAAATTTTTACTTGACCATTATAACTAAACAACAGTATCATAAAAAATAATGTTATAATGTTATGTGAAATTTTTATTATTGTAAAAGAAAAAGAAAATAATAAAAAGTATTAAATATATATATTACTTACGTTCCGTCATGTACGAAATATATTGACCAGGAAATGCGATCTTGAATTAAATAATTAATCATACGAATAAATGTAGAGAATTGAATAGCTTCTAACCAACATAAAAATTAAAATTAAAAATCAAAGAATTTTAAGATTATTAGAATTAATGATTTAAGTTTATTAAAATATCCAAATAGGTTTATTTTTTAAAAAATGAAATAAAATTATTACCTAAAGAAAGAATAACGAGTGTCAATACAAATTGAAAAATCCTCAGTCTAACCCAATTTATTTTTCTCTCATATATTTTCATTTTCAGCAATGAAAATATAATGAGATTATATATTCTCGAAAATTTAAAAATAATTTTTTTAAAAAAAATGCCCAACCTTTTATATTTTTATCACATGTTGACGTATATTGATGATATTAAATGATATATATTAATGATATTTAATGATATTAATATACGAGATATAATTGACCGATATGGAAATTACAATAAATTGTAAAAAAAAAAAAAAAAAAA
>PQFF01000131.1:481957-501710 GCA_003547095.1 Diversispora epigaea
AAATTATTATTAAAATTATTATTAAAATTATTACTATTAAAATTATTATTATTAAAATTATTATTATTAAAATTATTATTATTAAAATTATTATTATCATCATTATTATCATTATTATTATCATTATTATTATTATTATTATAATTATTATTATTATTATTATTATTATTAGTTAATTAATTTATTTCTAATATAATTAAATGAATTCTTACTTTTCGTTCACTTCATCAGCAATAATTGTAATTTGCTTTACACATTTTTCAAGATTTTCATAATCAGGATGTGATTTATTGGTATGTTTTAATACTGCTTCTAATAATAATTTATATCGAGGAATTCTTTGAATTGGTAAACTTAGATATGAATTAAAAGATAATCCTCCCAATTCGGGTTTTGTGGCATTCGACTAATTGAATAAATAAATAAATGAATATACATATATATGTAAAATATGTTAATGATATTAAATATATTAAATATATAAAATATGTTAAATATATTAAACATGTTAAAATTTTAAATACCTGTAGGAACTTTTTAAATTCTTTACTATTTTTCTTTAGTTTTTCCATTGTTTCTATCGCATGTGGGAAATTTTTTAAATAATAGGTATACATTTTCAGAAATGGTGCCTGAATTTAAATAAATAAATTATAAATTTAATAAGAATAATAACCTTTTTTTTAATAAGAAATAAACTTTAATAAGAAATAATAAACTTTAATAAGGAATAATAAACTTTAATAAGGAATAATAAACCTTAATAAGAATTATATCATACATTATAATTAATGATTAATTTAAACTTACATTTTGTAAGAAAATGTCACTAATTAACTCTCCTGGGGACCATTTGAAATATCTAAATAATAGATTATGAAAGGTTAATATACATATGTAAGAATATTTTTTTAGGGGAGGAGGAAGGGAGAGGAAGGGAGAGGAAGGGAGAGGAAAAGAGAGGAAGGGAGAGGAAGGGAGAGGAAGGGAGAGGAAAAGAGAGGAAGGGAGAGGAAAAGAGAGGAAGGGAGAGGAAGGGAGAGGAAGGGAAGGGAAGGGAAGGGAATTATTACCTTTCTTCCAAAGATTTAAGTAATTGAACATGTAATGATAATATCTGTTCAATGTTTCCAAATAAAGAAGATAACTCATCCATTGAAGCAATTGGTTTTGACAAGAGTGAATTTTTATGATTTGATTTATCTCGTAAAGGTTTTAAAAAATATTCTACGCATTTATCCAAACCGTTTATATAAGTTGTTTCGGTAGTAAGAATTTCTTTTACTGCAGCTTCACGTTTGCGGATTTTAGATATCATTTCTGAAATTTCAAATGAATATATATATATATATATATTTATATTTATTTATTATTAGAAAAAAATAAATCATTAACAAAAAAAAGTTTTTAACTTAATATCTCAAATTATTTCAAATTATTCTACCTTCATTTATACGTTTTCTTTCATCATTCGGTTTCACTTTAATTGATTTATCATGATCACCCTCTTCATCATTTTCATCTAACTCATCATCTCCATAATGTTCATCTTCATCAGTATCATCTTCTTCCGATTCTTCGTAATATTTATCAATTAAATCACGAAAATCAAATGGTGATGATGCAATAGGTTCATTTCTTTCTGCGGTGATGAATGTATTTAAGGGTTTTTCTAAAGGTGATTCTTCTGATGAAAATCGATCCTTAGGTATATAAAGTAATTCTGGTGCTCCCATAATTGAAATCATTCGACGGTGGAACAAGTCATGTCTTATTTTATCGGAAGGTGGAGCTAGTTCTCGAGTAATGGATGAGGTGATTCCGGAAACTGATTGATGATGGAAAGGTGATTTATGTGATAAATTAGAAGTTTCTTCTAACGAACTAGATTTCTTATGCTTATTTAGTTGAGATACTTGAAATAGTTGAGATAGTTGAGATAATGATGATTTACTTTTTAGAATACTTGGTGTAATACTCATAGTAGTGGAATTATTATCATTTGTTGAGTTTGCGAAAGTCGAGGAATGAAAAGTGTTTCTATTCTTGTAATTTTTATTATTACTACTACTACTATTATTATTACTACTATTATGATTATGATTTTTCTTTCGTTCAATAGATGGTGATACCGAATTTCGCATCTTGACTGTTTCTTCGACTTTTCGTAATCTATCGAAAACGTCTTTTTTATGATCAGGTTCTAATAGAGAATTATTACATTGACTTATATATCCTAAGTCACTTCGCGGCATAATTAAACGTTTATATTTAAATTAATTTTATTTTGTTTCTATAATTACAAGTGTTTTGTTTAGAGTGTGTTGTCGAGGTTATCGAGAAGATATAAGATTATTATTAAACGAAAAGTTCCACCTGTCAATATATAAAAATAATAATAATAACAGAAATATATTAGATAAACTTTTCTCACGTCGCAATAAGAAGTTACACCAGAAGGAGAAGAAGAAGAATAATAATAATACTACAACAACAATAATACAACAATAATAATAATAAATTATTTTTACCAGGGAGCTTTAGTTTTTCTTCTAAAATAAAGGATAAGTAAGAAAAAGGAGGTGTTTAAAATAAATTAAATTTAACGGTTATCAATATTGGTAAGAAAACCTAGAAAACGAGAAAAAAGAAACCTTAATTAAAATGTATTTTATAAATTTGTAAGGATGATATCCATGTGATGTGCTAATTTACTTTTAATTTACTGAATTTCCTTTCTAAGGAAAAAAAATGAATATTAAAACGAAGCCTTACTTAAAATACAATTTATAACTGATTTTTTTTTTTTTAAAAAAAAAAGGGAAAGAAGTAGTGTGACTGAATAATAAATAACGATAATAAATTATGACATACTTATTGAGTTTGATTCAACATTGGTTTCAGACTTTGTTGACGTCACGAAAGTAGGAAAGAGAGAAAAAAAAAAAAAGAAAAGGCGGGGAAAATTTTTCTTTCAAAAAAATATTGAATACGCATCAGATCGTTTTTATACGGTTTGAATTATCAAATAAGTGTAACACATATATTTCCTTTGATCTCTCATTTTGGGACTAAACTAATTAATTATTATTGGCTCCTTAAAAAGCTTTATCCATTTGACGAATTAAAGATATTATACCCTAAATTATACTTTTGTCAAATAAATAAATCTTTATTATTTTTATTGGCACTGGATATAAATTAGTTACTTTATTTTATTATTTATTTTTCACTTTTTCCATTTATATACGTTTAGTTTATAATTTGATAATAATTAAAATATCATGATTTTATCCATTCACGGAAAATTAGGAAAAATCAAAAATTCGGAAGAGTTATGAGGTATATAATTATCATATTATTTATTTTATTATTATTATTGTTACTATTTTTATAACAATACATTCAAAAAAAATTGTTGTAAAGCTCTCTTCTTTCAAACATATTTTGAAACAAAGCTTTATCTTTGTTTGTTCATAACAATAAAAAAGAAAGAATTCAAAAAAACAATGACAGACAATACAAACNAAAAAAAAAAAAAAAGAAAAGGCGGGGAAAATTTTTCTTTCAAAAAAATATTGAATACGCATCAGATCGTTTTTATACGGTTTGAATTATCAAATAAGTGTAACACATATATTTCCTTTGATCTCTCATTTTGGGACTAAACTAATTAATTATTATTGGCTCCTTAAAAAGCTTTATCCATTTGACGAATTAAAGATATTATACCCTAAATTATACTTTTGTCAAATAAATAAATCTTTATTATTTTTATTGGCACTGGATATAAATTAGTTACTTTATTTTATTATTTATTTTTCACTTTTTCCATTTATATACGTTTAGTTTATAATTTGATAATAATTAAAATATCATGATTTTATCCATTCACGGAAAATTAGGAAAAATCAAAAATTCGGAAGAGTTATGAGGTATATAATTATCATATTATTTATTTTATTATTATTATTGTTACTATTTTTATAACAATACATTCAAAAAAAATTGTTGTAAAGCTCTCTTCTTTCAAACATATTTTGAAACAAAGCTTTATCTTTGTTTGTTCATAACAATAAAAAAGAAAGAATTCAAAAAAACAATGACAGACAATACAAACATTTTCCCTTATTTTCTTAATCACGTGATTTTAACTTGGTGATCTTCGTGCAAAGGTATCGTTTTTGATACATCTTTAAGATTTATAGACAAAAAAAAATAGCATAACCATAGGTCTATCAAAAACAATACTTTTGCGATCTGCGTAATTCAATTATCGGCAAAAAAAACATCCTTGCAACGTATGTAAAAAAATTGAATGAGAAAGAAAAGAAAAAAAAAGAATAGAGAAATTTCTTAATAAAGAGTAAGTATAATATAATCATAGATGAAATTTTAGTAAACTATTTGAGTAAAAAGTCCGGTAAATTTTTCTTAAAACAATATATTTTTATAATGTCCAACAGATGCAAACTATATTATAATTTTATTAAATAACTTAACCTCAATTCTTTATATGTAAATAGTGCCGCCTTAGACGAACCAACAATTAATAAAGAATAAATTCTTTATTTTATTACATTACAAAAATTATTTACGACATTATGTACGATGGGTTATTTAACCAATTATCATAAAAACCTAAAATTAACATTTAACGAATTTAACGGTATAATTATATAATCCTTAATCCGCCACTTAACAGTTACGTATAAAGTAAAGTTTGTTATTTATAAATAACCCGTTAGTCATTTTTTTTTTAAAAAAAAAAAAAACACTTCTAGCTAATACTTTTATTAAACAAAAATAGGGACGGAATTTTTCAATAATTTTGGTTAATTGGTAATGTTTTCTAAGTAAATTGTAAATAAAGTTATATAAAAAGAATAAAAATTTGGCTAAGATAAAATCTACCACCCAATTCGCCATCCCCTTGAATCAAAGAACAGTGTGTCACAACCCCCTACCACTGCCGCCTAAATTTTGAAAGATTAGTTAGTCTCAAAATTAAAATATGAATATATTAATAGATTTTTTTTAATTTTAANAACCAACAATTAATAAAGAATAAATTCTTTATTTTATTACATTACAAAAATTATTTACGACATTATGTACGATGGGTTATTTAACCAATTATCATAAAAACCTAAAATTAACATTTAACGAATTTAACGGTATAATTATATAATCCTTAATCCGCCACTTAACAGTTACGTATAAAGTAAAGTTTGTTATTTATAAATAACCCGTTAGTCATTTTTTTTTTAAAAAAAAAAAAAACACTTCTAGCTAATACTTTTATTAAACAAAAATAGGGACGGAATTTTTCAATAATTTTGGTTAATTGGTAATGTTTTCTAAGTAAATTGTAAATAAAGTTATATAAAAAGAATAAAAATTTGGCTAAGATAAAATCTACCACCCAATTCGCCATCCCCTTGAATCAAAGAACAGTGTGTCACAACCCCCTACCACTGCCGCCTAAATTTTGAAAGATTAGTTAGTCTCAAAATTAAAATATGAATATATTAATAGATTTTTTTTAATTTTAAAAAAAAAACGGAATATTTTACAAACAGTTTTTTGAAACTTGTAATAAATATGTATCCTTAACAAATAAAGTATTTATTTTTAGAATTTTGCCGATCATGGTTGTACCATATGCATCATACTTATCATACTTGCATAAGACACGAGATTTTATTTGCCTTAACTCGGAAAAATGTTCCGTAGAAAATAAATAATAATAATAATAATAAAAACGAATGATGCAGATTCCAGAAGATTGCATTGAAGAAATTTTAGAATATCTTGAAGATGATATAATAACTTTACATTCATGTTCTTTGGTTAGTCGAACATTATGTAAAATAACAATTCCAATTTTGTGGCGACAACCTTTTCGTTATAAACGTCACAACCCTTCTTCAGCCTTAATAGAAACATATTGGACTTTTCTTAAAAAAGATTATGTGACATATGAAGATACTAAGATATTATTGGATTTTGGTATAGAAATATCTCAACAACAAAAGGAGGAAATATTTAATTATCCATCATTCATTAAAAGACTTAATTCTCGAGATTTATATGATTTCTCTCTTGAATGGTTTATAAATTCTAAAACTTTAGTCAAACCACTTACGCCAGAACCAATGATAACTATTGCTAGATGTTTATTTAATATCTTTATTGCTAGAGGTGCAAAATTTGAGTATTTATTTTGGGAAACTGAATTGATTGGTAATATTGTAGATATTGAAGATGAAGTTGATGATGAAGATGAAGGTGATTATTATGAAGAAGATGATAGTGATGATGAAGGTGACGATAACGAAGATGAAGATGAAGGTGACGATGATGATGACGACGATGATGACGATGACGATGACGATGGTGACGACGACGATGATGACGATGACGATGACGATGATGATGATGATGATGATGACGATGATGATGACGATGATGATGATGATGATGATGATTTTTATGAAGAAAACTATGATGATGATGAAAGGGAAGATTATTTAGGTGGTTCATATTTTTATGATCCTGATAAATTTTTATCTGATTCAATAAATATTTCGTTAAATAATTTAAATAATTTCGGTAATCTTAAAATATTTGGATGTTTTGTTAAATACGGACATGAACAAACATTTAATAATGCAGCAATCGCATGTCATGAAATAGATACATTAATTATTGGAATTCGTATGAATGAAAATTATTCAGGTAGAGAAGAAAAATTGGAATCATTAAATAAATTAATTAATGCACAAAATAAATTAAGAGAATTTGTTTTTGCGGAATATCCGGGATATACTTGGGATGCTCTAACAAGATTAAGAGAAGTTGATATTTCTTTAGATAGTCAAATAAATACTTTGACATCTATTGAATTTAATAATGTTGATTTTAGTTTTTGGAAACCATTAGAATTTGTAATAAGATTAATAAATTTAGAAAATTTGATATTTAAGAATTGTCGAAATTTAGAAATTGTATTAGAACCATTTAAATTTAGTTCATTTAAACAACTTAAAAAATTAGTTATGATTGGATATGAAGGAAGTAATAATATTCCTTTAGAATTATTAGATAAATTAATTGGTCAAACAAGTGAAACATTAAATCATCTTTCAATAGTTATGAATTCAGAATTAACTGGAGTAGTGACATCCGCTATACAAAAATATCATCCAGAATTAATAGAATTAATTATAAAACTTGATCAATCCCATTTCCTTATTCTTCATAACACACGTCCATTTTATCATCTTTTAAAATTAAAGAAATTAGTTATAAGTAGTTTGGGATATTTAAAAGTTATGACTGATGAACTTTTACCACAATTAGGAAGAAGTTTACCTCCAAATTTATTACATTTAGAAATACAAGCACCATGGAAATTTAGTATAAAATCATTAAAAAAATTTTTTGATAATAATCAAGCACCAATAAAAATATTCGATATTAGACATTGTAAAGATTTACAAGATGAACATATATTTGTTATTTCAAATCGATTAAAAAATTCTTTGGAGAAATTAATTATTTCTGATGAATGTATGAATTTACGTAGTAGCATTATTAATAATATTAATAATAATGATAATAATAGTAATAATAGTAGTAATAGTGAGAAGAAAAATATTAAAAAAAAATTTGGATGTAAAATTGAATCATTACCAATAATTGTTAAAAGGGTAAATACTTTATTAATTGGAGAATTTTATGGTAGAGTGGATTCTCTACGTTATAGATGGGAATAATCTTAAATTTATATTTTTTTTTATAAATGAATTATTTTTCTTGTATCTTTAAATTTGTGTATATAATATTTATTTATATAAATTTTGTTGTATTGTATATATTTTCTCAGATTTCTAATACAAATGCATTATAGTATTTAAAGTATTAATAAATTATTAATAAATTATTGATAAATTATTAATAAATTAGAGAATTAGGAATTAAAATTAAAAAGAATTAAAATAATAGAGGTGAATCAATAACCGCATATCCTGTAGCAACTCCACCTTCATTAGTTTCTTTTCCTTTAGTTCTTAATAAATGTCCACCTCTTTCATTAACAATAACTTCTTTTCCTTTTCCAATAATTATTCCATAAACTCCTAATTCTGATATCATTTCACCTTTAACCATTTCACCTTGTAATAAAATTATATTCTTCATTGGTGGAGGTTTTATTAAATCCATTAGAATATATGAAGAACGCTCTGACGGTGTTAACTTTGATAATAATTGTGGAATATCGTTGGCGTATAAATTGTTACCTAAAGAAAAGAGAGAGAGAGAGAAAGAGAGAAAGAAAAAAGAGAGAAGGAGAGGAAAAGAGAGGGATACCGATTAATGTTGGAAAAAAAAGGATATTAATTTAATAACATAATATTATTATTGGAAAAAAAAGGATACTAATTTAATAACATAATATTATTATTACCTCCTCCTTCACGTTGTGGTTTCATAACATAACGTTCCGGATTTTCTAATGCTGCCTTAGCTGCCTTCTCACCTTCAGGAGAAGAATCAAGAGGATATAATCCAGCAAAACAAGAACGTAATTTTTTAACCTCTAGAGGATCTGGAATGTATCTATATAATTTTTTTTGATAAATTCAACATGTAATATGTATGTAATGATTAAAATTATATAATGTAAAATAAATAAAATTAAAATATAAATTCAAGGGTAAATATAATACCTTTCTAATACACCGGGAGCTGCTAATACTTGTTGCACTTTCTTTGCTCCAACAAGTTGATACGCAGCAGTTGGACATTTGATTGATTTAGAACGTTCTATCAATAATCTTGTATTCCAAGCCTAATAAAGAATTTATTAATATTTATTATCAATTATATTTGTTTTGGTTAATTTTCATCAATTTATTCATTCAATCCGTTACCTCGTCAGAAAGGTGATCGCGAGGACTGTACCCCGAACGAAAATAGGTGACAGAAATTTCTTTCCCATCACTTGAAAAATAAAATAATAATAAAAAATCATTAAAAATCATTATTAAAAAGATATAAAAAAATTATCAAGTATTATAGTAAAAATTAATTAATTAACATACATTATCAAAGCTTTGGTTATTGGATCCAATTTACCCTCTTGACTAATTTCTGAAAGATCTTTGCGTATAAGATGAACTTTATGACTTGATAAATTCCATAAAATAAAAATTAAAAATTGAAATTGAAATTAAAAATTAAATTTGAGTAATAATAATATTTTTTAAAATATTTACTTTTTAAATAAAGTATATTCGATCCATCGTTGATCAAAAATATTACGTTCTTTCGACTGAACTACCATCAATACTACAGCCCTATATTATCAAAATTTTAAAATTTATAAGTACTTAGAAATTATAAATACTTAGAAATTATAATTATTAACCTCTCAGATCCATAAAGTTCATGTGCTTTAGCAATCCCTCTTGGTATACTATTCATTGAGTCATTTTCCGGAAGTGCTTCAATATTAAAAATTGGTGACGATGAATCAAAGTAATTGGTTGATTCAAGAAGATATCTAAATAAATAAATATATATATATATATATATAAATAATCTATTATTAATATATTATTCTATTATAGTTATTTGTATATATATTAATTAAAAATTTTACTTGTGTAATTCTCCTGTCAAAGATGATAAACTTGAAAAAGATGATGCAATTGTATTAAATTCTACTTGTTGGATATGTGCTTCTTCATGATTATTAGATGAAACATGTAAAATATAATCTGATCTATGCAATCCTAAAGAAATTGGCTAATAATAGATAAAATTATTATTATTATCATTATCATTTATTATTATATGTTATGGTTTATTATATTTATTATTATTAAATTATTATTATTTTTATTATTATTATTAAATATAAATATATAAATATAAAATACCTGTACAACTCCTTCTTGTCTTACAGTTACATATAAATTATATAGTTTTTCAATGAAATCATCAACTTTTGTAACTCTTCAAAAAACAAAATAAAATAAAAGAGAATGATAAATTCAATTTTTTCATTTTTGTATCAGATAAAAACTTGTAAACATGTAATAAATAAATGAATGAATAAATATTACTCTTCAATAACATCCTTTATAAAATCATGATTTTGAGATAATTCAAAAAACAGTCTATTAAATATTGGTTGTAATTCTAAAGCTAATTCAAATTCTCTCCTTGGAAATGGCGAAGGAAATAAAGATATTGGAGCGTGAATAACTGAATTATTATTATTATCTATATTATTATTACTTGTTGTTGATGGTGGTCGAAAAACGAGACCATGAGCTAACGACCAATCAATAGCTAATTCTAAAAGTATTTGAAGATTTCCTTGAGAAGTTTGTGGAGGATAATTCGAAAAATTTGTCATGATTATATTTTTTTAAAAAAAAAAATTCGAGAATCAATTTAGGAAGTCATACGCATCGGTAATATCATGCTGAATAAGCGTTTCAAAATGAGTGAATTGTCAAAATTCTCGTGTAACAAGGAGAAATTAACATATTAACCATAGTTCAAACTTTAAATATCGGGTATATATCGGGTGCCCGATGAATGTACAAGTTCAGGTACCCAATATTTGTAGGATCCGATATACTTGCTGGTGAATCATCGAGTTGCACCAAATTTCACTTGTCACAAATATATATTATAAAATTAATCTAGACGCGTAATAGAATTGACTAATTTTTTTCCTTTTAATTAAAATTTTATATAATATGAACATTGCATCAAATTTACAACAGGAAGGTATGAAAGTAGTTGTGTATTAAGAGAAACATCTATTCCATTTTTTAATAATGAAAATAACTTAATACAACAAGTTTAGTCAGTGCCAAAGAAAATAATACAACAAAAGGAAAAAAAGAAAACATTTAGAAGGTAAAAAAAAAGATGAAATTTGAAATTATTTTATAAAAGGTTTAGATTTAGGTAGAGGTTTTTATGAAACAAAATGTAAATGGTATAATAAAAAATAGTCAAGAGAATGTCCTAAAGGTATGAAAATTCATTTAGCTAGAAATTGTGAATGTGTGCCTGATAATATAAAAGCTCTTTGGAGAGAAAATTTTTTAGAAAAAGTTTCTGGAATACAAATTACCTTCTTGTAATATTCTCTTTGGTAACCTCTTAGATCAAGAAACAATTGAAATTGATAAAAAAATCAAAATAAAATTAAAAAAAGAAAATATTTTACTATTAATAAGTATTTAATAAATTAAATATATTTAATTTCATAATATTTAATTTTATTTTTTAATTATTTTTACAATTTTAAAGTCTTGATAAATGTATTTTTTTAAAACATAATTTAATTTATAATTACATAGTTACAATATCAAAAAAATATATATATTTTATAAAAAATACATCATCAATTAGTTTTTTTTTACTAATTATTAAAACTATAAAATTTTGAAAATAAAAAAATTTTCAAAAGTTCTAAATTCTAAATAAAAAATAATATAACTTCTAAAAAGACTAAAGTATAAATATTTAATACTATTTAACTTAAAACAAAAGGCTCTACTAAATAAGACTAAGTAAAAAAATTTAAAAAACTATTAAATATTTAAATTGTGATCTTTTTTAAAAAAAATAGAAATTTTTAGGCAAAAAAACATAAACAGATTAGTTCTTAGATAACTTAGACTTATCTGAATATGATAAATATTGTTGAAATTAAATAGCAAACATTAGATCTGTTAAATTTTCACCAATAAAAATTTATAATATAAAAAACGAGCTTAACAAATTTTATTTACTTATATGATATCAATTGAGTCTTCCACCTTTAATCTATTCTTAACAAATTTAATTATTAATTGAAATCCTATTTATAATAAAACTGTTTTATTTTTTTTTCATTTGATTAATATTATTTAATATCAAAACTTTAAATAATTTATATAATAGTAATAAAAAATTTATGAAATTTTAATTAAAAATAAAAAAAAAAAACTCTTTCTACTAATTGTTAAAACTATAAAATTTGGAAAAAAAATAATTTTCAAAAGTTCTAAATTCTAAATAAAAACTGCATAACTTTAAAAAAACTAAAGCTTAAATATTTAGTACTATTTAATTTAAAATAAAGAACTCTATCAAATAAAACTAAGTAAAAAAAATCTAAAAAACATTAAATATCTAAGTTAAGATCTTTTTCAAAAGAAATAGAAATTTTTAAACAAAAAAATATAAACAGATTGATCTATATATGTCATCAAAACTATTAAATTGGATTTAATACAATTAAAATTGAAAAAAATTAAAGTTAAGTTTGGCAAATTTTGATTTTTACTAGTAATTGATGTAATTAATTAAGTCAAATACAATTAAAAATTGAAATTTTAAAAGTTGAGTCAAGGTCAAATTAGTTTTGATAACATATATAAATTAGTCCTTGAATAGCATTAATCAAAAATTTATAAAATTTACATCCAATATATATACAATATTAGGTATAGATATTATACCTATATAATACCCGATATATATAAATTTTATAAATTTTTGACTAGTGTAATTTAACTTGTATCAATAAAATAAGTAAAAAAGAGTTCAGTAATGAAAATAATAATAACAAAACAATGTTTAACAAAAATTTTATACAAATATATTTCTATCTATTTCATTTATTTTTTTTAATTTACACTAACGAAAATTTTTCATTTTTTTGAGAAATATACAAAAATCAATTAGATTCTGAATTTTATCATATGATCAAATAAATAAATAAATCAGGTGTAATAATTAAAATTAAAAAAATTCTTTTTTATTAATTATAAAATAAAAAATAAAATTAGTTTCTTAAACATCAGTAAATTTTTTTAAACGTAAGCCTTTGAAGTATTTCGCTCCGATAACCTTTGAATACCTCTAACATAAATGTAATATTTACAAAGGTTATTGGTACTGAAAACCTTCATTTTTATTAATAAAACATAAAACTTCAGAGGTTATTAATATTGATAATCTTCAATAACCTTCATTTTATCATAATAAATGTAATATTTACGAAGGTTATTGGTCTGATAACCTTCAATAACCTTTGAAAACGAAATTATTACAATAACCTCCATTATAAAAAATTTCCTGATGAATTATTGAACTAGCTTTGATATCAATTGAACCTTCTATCTTTAGTTTCAGTATTTAATTGACACATCTACTATGATTAATTTCATTTAACACCATGTGATAAATAAACATCAAATTATAATTAATTAATTAATAAATATAATTATTAATAATCAAATTTCAATTTGTATTTTATTAAATAAAATTTTGAAAAATAATTTTTTTATTTATTTTAATTTTATATAATTTTAAATATTATTATAATCCTAAAAATAAGAATGGATTCTAAAAATAAAAATAAGGATAGATTCTAAATATTTAAGAATAAGAATTTATAATTCGAATTTGATCAAGAAAATCCAGATTGTATTTTGAAATAGGATCAGAACATTAATATAGTGATAATACTATTAAATAAAAAAATTTTATTTTAAAAAGTAAAATGTAATAATTTTTTTACTTTTTTTTTGGATTTGAAATTACATTGTTTTCTAATCATATATCAAATATAAATAAATCTTAATGTGCATTTCAGTAATACCATTAAATAAAAATAAATCTTGACTTTTTAAAATTGGCAAAAATAGTTAAATAATCTAAGAATCTTATTTACTGATTTTTTAACCAATTAAAAAATCAGCAAAAATGTTAGATGATTTAAGAATCGGTTAATAAATCAGCAATCTTAATTACTGATTTTTTAGCCTAGTAAAAAATTGGCAAAGTATTATTTCCAATTTTCAGATTGAACAAAAATCAGAATGGTGGATTAAGAATTTTGCAAAAAATCAGAAAAATTGGTAAACATCAGATTAAATCAGCAAAATTCAATTTTTTCTATTCGACCTGTGTTATTAGGAGCACTAAACATAAGTAAGTAACAAAAGCAATAAAAATCTCATTTTAATAAACATTTTATAAATTTCAAAATTTAATTTTATAATTATGTTATAAAAAAAGTATTTAAGTTATAAAGAAATTATTATTATTATTTTATCTAACTTGGAGAAAATGAGTTGGGAGATAAAAAGTCAATAACTGAGTTCTTAAATATGATAGAAATCTATAACAACATTACAATATTAATTTATGTATTAGTGAGAAAGAAAATATACTGTATTTCTTTATTGATTAGTTATGAAAAAATTGAATTTATAGAATTTAATTAAATTTAACATTTAATGCAACTAAAATAAAGCGATATGGAACAAATCAAAATATTCCAGATTTGTGTGATATTTTTCTTAAATTCTTTAGAATATAAGAACTGGAGATAAATGCTCTTTATCTGTTTTTTTTTCTATAGATCATCATTGTTTGCAAGGTAAAAATATTAGAAGTGAAGTATATTTATAGCTAGTATTATTTTAATAAATTCGAACAACAATAATAATGATCATCAATATACGCGAATTTATAAAGACATTGATGTATAAAGACATTGATAAAAACTGTGAAAACTGGAAAAGTTGAAAAAAACCGAATAGAATAATAAATATTGCAGTATGTCAATTTTTAGAATTAAAAATTTTTGGTTTTTTCTTCTAAAGTTCAGTTATTAAACAGCCAACATTAATATTTCTCTTTTTACATTTTCTTTACACAAGGATATTTCTCTTTTCATATTTTCTTTACACTCATTAGACTCTAAATGCTATACATTATAGGTATCATTTATATTAAATTTATAATAAATTTAATGATTATCAAATACTGTCTTTAAAGACCCTGTTAAAACTATTAAAAAATTTTATTGTTTTATTATTTCAGCTTTGTATAAAAAAATTCTCAATAAAAACGTGTTTATAACAGAATTATGAAATCGCATGAAAACCAAGTTGATTCACTCGGTATTCTATCCTATTTTTGTAAGAATTTCTTTAAATTATTAATTCATAATATCCTCAGATCTCTAGATTTTACTATTTCAAGAAAGAAAATCAATATATCATTTGAATATTCAAGCATGCATAACATGTGGCATCGGCGAGAGTTCTTGAAATCATTCATATAATTGGAGTGTAAGTCTCAGCATTAGGCAAGGGATAAAACTTTTTTCTCATAAACTCAGGAGTATCGGGATCGACGGAAATAGTTAACTTTATTTATTAAAAAAAAAGTACGATCTTTTCATATACACATTACAGTAGTACCATAATAAAATTATTTATTGAAGGCCTGTAAAGTTTAATTAACTAGGCTTGATGATCACTTTTTTTTTTTTTTAAAAAAAAAATATATTTGGTGAACGTGAATCATATTTTTAATTTTTTCATTAAAGTATTTATATTACACCAGAAAATTTTTCGTCTTTTTTTGTGTTTTCACCTTTAAAAAATGTCTACCATAGAAAAATCAAGCGACGACAGTGCTCCCAAGTCACCCATTTCAAAATTGAGCAGGAAAGCATTCTTTAGTTATTCTCCAGATGAGAATTCCTTCCAACTAGGTCATTTGGGTGCAAATCAATCTATTATATCTGGTGTATTGCATATCCGTTATACTGACGAGAAACCGATATTTGCTAAAAAAGTTAAAGTTTCTTTCGTTGGAAAANTCAATATATCATTTGAATATTCAAGCATGCATAACATGTGGCATCGGCGAGAGTTCTTGAAATCATTCATATAATTGGAGTGTAAGTCTCAGCATTAGGCAAGGGATAAAACTTTTTTCTCATAAACTCAGGAGTATCGGGATCGACGGAAATAGTTAACTTTATTTATTAAAAAAAAAGTACGATCTTTTCATATACACATTACAGTAGTACCATAATAAAATTATTTATTGAAGGCCTGTAAAGTTTAATTAACTAGGCTTGATGATCACTTTTTTTTTTTTTTAAAAAAAAAATATATTTGGTGAACGTGAATCATATTTTTAATTTTTTCATTAAAGTATTTATATTACACCAGAAAATTTTTCGTCTTTTTTTGTGTTTTCACCTTTAAAAAATGTCTACCATAGAAAAATCAAGCGACGACAGTGCTCCCAAGTCACCCATTTCAAAATTGAGCAGGAAAGCATTCTTTAGTTATTCTCCAGATGAGAATTCCTTCCAACTAGGTCATTTGGGTGCAAATCAATCTATTATATCTGGTGTATTGCATATCCGTTATACTGACGAGAAACCGATATTTGCTAAAAAAGTTAAAGTTTCTTTCGTTGGAAAAGAATATGCCTTTTTTAGAGGAACTTTAGTCGAAAGTCAAAAAAACAACAATGATGATAATGATTATTCCGATGATGATGAAAGTTATTCTAAGAATGAAGATGATAGCGGTGCCTCTCCAACTAACACGTCAACTCATACTGCCAAACGAAAATTTTTTGGTACGGCTACTTGTTTATGGAAGTCTCAAAGTAAAGGTTCATATGAAGGAGTAAAAAATTTGGATTTACCTTTTAAATTCAAACTTCCCAATAGTCTTCCCCCTTCAATTGTTATGGATGGAGGTTGTGGAAGAATTTATTATATTTTAAAAGGCGAAATTTATCGAAGACCTTTAGATCCTGACAGTCGTGTTCGTAAAAAGATGATAAAAATGGTGGTTCCTATTTCTCGTTACACTATTACTCCTCCACCAAATCCTTCCAAATGGTTTACAAATGAAGAAGGACCGACCGTATCTCGTATTGTAGGTTATGAAGTAGCATTAAGTCATACAACTTTCGGCCCCGGAGGCACTATAATTGTTCCAGTAAAGTTGAAATTTCGCGAACCACAAGTTTACCTCAAAAAAATAATGGTGGGAATTAAAGAATATCATGAATTCCGAACAAACAAATATGAAACTTCGACAAAAAAATACATATCACAAGAAAGTATTGAGGGTAATTCTATTCCAATGACAAATAGTCCTGACGATAATGAAATATCAGTTGAAGTTAAACTTATTATTCCACAATTTAGAAATTTGATTTATAGTATGGAAACAACTTATTTGTCAGTGATGCATAAACTTAAAGTAAAAATTAATTTGGGTAGAGCACCTGACATAAATTTAACAAAACCTATAACTATTGAAAATATTGTAACTCAAGAAGAAGCATTCCCACCAGCTCCTCGCAAGATTGAAGTTATTAAACCACATAGATTAATTACCAAATCAATTGAACCAATCAAACTTTCTACCAAGAGAAACAAACGATTTTCAGCATTCATTCCTTTCTTCAATAAAATTCAAGCTCTTGATCCTGTTACTCAAAAACAAATTTCCATGTTGCAACTTCAAATCGTGGATGCCAAAAATCCTAACAAGGTTTATAATTCAAGATCACTTATTGTCGCTTAACTTTTAATCAATAATTTACATACTTTGTATCGTTTGTTTCTTTTGTCAAACTTCAGTGTCATATTTTTCTCATTTCCTTTAAATTTTTAAATTTTTTACTTTTTATTATTTATCATTTTTTATTTTTATTTATTAGTATAATATACATTATCTTAATATTAAATTTTTCGAGAACAAAATTAAAACAGAATCTAGATGTTCTAAACTAGAACTTGATTGGAATTACACGAGAACATGTTGAGTTTGAACTTGTTGATACTTTTAACGGTACAATAAAAACAAGCATTAACGCGTTAAATTTTTGCATATGCTGTACGTAAATGCATCAAAAGACTTTCATGATAAAATAAATAAAAAAATTCGAGTTTTCCGGTTTATTATAAATATAAATAAAATACAAATAAATTATAATGAAATCTATTAATATTATTGAAATGAGGTTGTGCTAATAGAAGAAAGAAGAAGAAATTGGTTAAACAAATGAATCTATTCTTTGTAGTGTTCCTTCATTTTTATGAATCATCCATGAAAATATAGTAGATAAAGTGAAAGTTGAGAGGAGAATCAATCCTAAACCCATACTTATAAGATATGTGTTGCATAAATCTTTTGCATCAGAATTATGATAATCTGGGTTAATCTCTGTGATTCTAGATACACAAAATATTTCACCTTCTTCCGAAATGAGCTTTGGTGGAAGATAACTTGCAAGCACTATTATAATAGAATTTGTGATAGAGCGAAAGAAGTAGAATAATAATAATGAAGTCAGCGAAAATTAATATAAAATTTTAAAATACAAAATATATAAAGTTATGATGATAGAAAGCAAACCGAAGTAACTTACAGGTTGCGAACCATAATATAACCATCAAGCTGAAATAAAACAAATCACAAATATTAAAAAATATTTTGATATATATAAATATACCATAGATAGATATATAGTCTATTATTGGTTATACTCACATATCAATTGCAAAAAGGAATTTCTTAAAATTTTCTTTTTCAAAAATTTCCTTGAATAGACTGACATAAATACCTTGGGGAATGAATTTAATTTTAATAAATAAATAATAAACATTTAAAGAAATTGAAAATAAAAATTGAAAAAAAATGTCGTACTTGCGAACAATAAGGTTACAGAACATGACAATAAAACAAAAGGCTTTACACCAAATAGCGAAAATCTAACGATAAAATTATAAAATTTATTAGATAAAAATATGATTAGTGTTAATAATATTTTAATTAACTTACGAATCTGGACTGAAATAACCCGGAACTTGATATCCGTCCTCTTTAGATTTAAGTGAAAAAGTACGGTATAGAGATACCTGTGACAATTCTATTTGTGTTATAATAAAAAATAGTCAAATATATATATATTTTTAGATTATTTTTTTCCCAAATGCAAATTTAAACAAATGAATCAAACGATCGAATTATTCTTCTTACCTAAGATCGTTATCATAATTATTAAAAGTAGTTGGATAATTCTATACCATCTTTGAAAAGTAGAACGCAAAACAAAATTGTCGTATAAATTATCTAAATTTAAATTCATTTTTGTATAATTTTGTATCTATTGTTATCCACACGGTTATCTACAGTTCTCTATTGTGTTATTATGACTATTAAATGTAATGCAAGGAATTTTCTAAAGAAATTGTTACCCGCGCGGTTATATACAGTTCTCTTATGACTATTAAATACAATGAATTTTCTAAAGTAATTGCAACGAACAACAATAAAAATGACAAAAAAGAATGAAAATAAAGAGTGACAATAAAGAATGACAATAAAGAATGAAAGCAAGAGAATGAATAAAAGAATGAAAATAAAAGAGAAGATATATTATTAATTTGGTATATTATTAATTTGGGAATCTTCACTAAAATTACTTTTTTTAGTTATTTGATACGAGATCGACGAGAAAATTAAATTTTTTATATTTATAAAACGAAAAATACGAAAAATACTAAACCGGGATCATTCACATATTTATTCGCACAAAGGAAATAGATCTCATTATTTATTTAAAGTTTCAAAAATAATAATAATAATTACTTGATGATAAAAAAAAATAACAATAACTGATAAAGTTCAATTTAAAAGTAATTAATAAAAAAAGAACCCACAAAACGTACAAAACATCAAAATTACATTTACAAAAACATTTATATACTGAAAATGTACTAAATAATATGTATATATATATAATGGTTATAATAGTTTTAGGTTTTGCGAAAAAATAAAGAAAAATAAGGAAAAATAAAATAAAATAAAATTAAGGGGGGGGGGGGGGGGACTAT
>PQFF01000131.1:501877-544290 GCA_003547095.1 Diversispora epigaea
TTTTTTTTTTTTTTGTTATATTTATTATTATTTTTTTATATTTATTAATATTAATTTTTAAATTTTTAATTATTTAATTTTTTTTGAGTTAATAAAAACTATAATAAATTCAAACTTTTCGAATCCGAGTCACGTGCTGAGTGTTCGGAAAAATCATTTGTAAGATCTGGATTAGAACCAGAGTGATAAGTATTATTGGGATAAGAAGGTGGTCTTGCATGAGTTGGACTATTATGTTGATTATAAAAACTCGTTCTTTTGCTATTATTATCATTAAAAATCAAAACAGGTTGACCATCCAAAACTCCTTCTTGCATAGAATAAGGATAAGAAGTTGATCTGGATGGTTTTGGAACGGTGGGAGCGGTGGAAGTTGTATGATTATTATTCACTTTATTCATAGGTATTGATGGTATAATTGATTCATTGTTTCTCCATCGATAAATTGAAATAAATAATGAACCTATAAAAGTAGGAATTAATATCCATCCCAAAGAGAGATTTGTTAAAAATAATTGACAACGAGTGAGAGATGGGCCCGATTTGTCGCTACAATCAAGTTTATCATGTAATGCCGGGGAAATATTTATTAAGCCTAATAAATAAAAGATAGATTAATAACAACAATATTAACAGAGGAATTGGATGAATTCTTGAATTTTTTAATTTGAAACTTACATAAAGATAACCAAGTGAAAAGAGTAAAACTGTTATATTCCGAATTTTCAATAAATAAAATAGAATTAATATATAATATTAAAAGAATTTTTTTTTTTGAAAAAGAAAAAAAAAAAACATACCAGTCACTAGTTACTCTATAAACATGTTGAACGGATTGCCATTGAGGTCTAAATCGGATAATTAAATGGACTAGAAAATATGTATAATGAAATTATTAATCTTTGGATTATTATTATTAATTATCTCTAAATTATCTCAAATGTACAAATAATCCTTACGCAAGTATAAATTTTGTGTTATTAAAGTTACCCAATACAAAAAGTTTAATCCGTGAGTTCTAAAAACAAAAACAAAAAAACATCAATTTGAAATCTTTTTTTATAGAAACAAAAAAGAAAAAAAAATTTGGATCAGAAAAAAAACTTACGGTGCATCGTGATAGTTAGCTTTGAATCCTACAGCTGAAATAAATTCTGTTTTTTATAAAAAGTAATGTTAATAGTAAAGAATCAGTTTAAATAATTTATAAATATTTATGGATATATTTAGAAAATCTTATCAAAAAAAAAACTTTACCTAATAAAAGAATCAAAAAAGCTACAACAAATTGAAATATTTTCAAAGAATACGATGTCTCCTTTAATGTCATCTTTTTTTTTATATTTGATTACAAAAAAGTTTGATTTTGAGTTGTATCGTAACGAAAATATTATTTTTATGTTGTTTAGAAATAAATCATTCGCCTTAAGATTATTATATATTGAAAAAGGAAATGTTAATTAAACTAATTAAACTGTGATATATAGTTATATATAGTTAATATATATGTATGTTCATAGAGCTACCGCAGTCTCGTGATAGAAACTGAACCAAATGAAGAATAGTTTTTATCTTAAATTTACAGGTTTAATTAAAAAAAAAAAGGAGAAAAAAGAGAAAATTGTACACAAAAATGAAAAGATAGGTAGGTCAGTTAGTTTAGGTAGCTGGAACTTGGAAATTAAATTCAACGAGTATTTATATTTTATTTTATTTTATTTTTTTGTGGATGATTACACGATAAAAAAAACGTCATCCAAATAACTACATATTTATTTTACTATATATTTTATTTCTCATATGTTTTATTTATTGTGTTTTAATTATCATCATCATTATTATTATTATTGTTTTATTATTTTTTTCTTGAGTTAACTTTATAAATATTAGTTACAAATAAATGTCTTTTTCTCATGAGGAATTTTAAAAGGTGATTAATTGGGAATTATCTAATACTTAAAAATTTCATATTTATCTCCCAATCAGATTTCCTTTTTCAAAAGAAAGTTTTCTTTTTTACGTTCCCTATCAGATGATAATTTATTCAAATAACCTGTTACGGTACCATTTTCGATTAATCTACTTCTTATCTCAAATTTAGCCATTTCTTTCATCTTTTTTTTTTCTTTTCTTTTAATCAGATATTAAAATATATTATATAATATTATATAATATATAATATTATAATCTCGGAAAGGAGATACATTATATTATACATTGATTATATATATTGTTATATATTATGAAACTCTTTTTTAAGATTTCAAAGGGAATTCTCTACTATATAACTTGTTCCAACTTGATTATAATAAAATGGAAGTTCTTAACAATTTATATTTTTCCCATAAGGAATCATTAAATAAATAAATAATAATTTATTTTTTATATTATATTTTTCCTATAAATAGTAATCAATAATTTAGTTACTTCTTTAGCATAAAGTTTCATTTTATTTCTCTTATTTGCTTCTTTTTTATTTATTCATTCGAAATTTGTAAAATAATATGCAAAGATATTTCAACTCATTCTTTTAATTCGTTAAGAAGAACTCAAGATTAATAACAATTACGACTTCAATTACGACCATTAATTATTACTATAACAACAATCACAACCGCAATTTAGGAGAATACATTATCGTTATTCTAGAAATATGTATTAGTTTCCTTTTCACCTTTAAATAGTTTTAAATATTTATTGAAATTTATTAATATTTTATTTATCTATTGAGAAATTATTAAATACTTAAATTTGTTAATTTAATGGACCAATAAATATATCAAATAACTTTATCTTATATTGTTTGTTGTATGTTTATTATACTGTAATTTTGTTGTTATATATGTTTGTTGTGTTATTATGTATTAAAATGGTTACCTTACACAGTTCTTGTTTTAATAAAAAAGGACAATTTAAAATAATTTAAAATAATTATGTATTTCTGGTGTAAACGCGTGATCATCAATTAAGGTCTCTTTTAAATTAGTAAAATATATGGTTTTAGTCAAGTCATTCTCAATATCAATATGATCATTCTCAATATGATAAAAGGTAAATTATTTTTGTTAAAATTTCAGTAGATCAAATTAATAAAGTTCAAATTAAGTTAGATTAGTAAAGTTATACTAATTAGTATTAAAAAAGTAAATTAGGATTAGTTAAATTAGTAGAGTTAAATAAATAGGGTTAAATCAATAGTTGACGGGAAATTTTTATGTTGATCCCTTTTATTTATTTTATAAAGTCCATCTTTATAATAATTTTTTTTCTCTTCGGAAATTATACCATTATTCTTTACATTCTGATATCTATATATACGGATATATACGGGCATATACGCTAAATAGTCCATTTTTTTTATTGCTGATTATTTTTTTTTTGTGTACGTACAATGATTAGAGTAATTCTTATATTCAATATTAAGTTCCAAAATATTTAGCATGGTCACACAATAAATTAATTTTTTTTTTGGGTTTTAACTAAGAAATCATATTTGTAATACGGGAAGGGCAAAATTGATTACTATTATTAATTACTATCGATGGAATAAAGGATGGATAATATTATGTAAATATTTGCGAACTTGTTACAAATCACAATATCAAAACAACATGGTCAAAAAAAAAATCCAGATGCAAGCAAAAATTGGTTAAATCTTCAAATATCCTAATCTAATATATAGAATGTTTCTCTGATTTATTTAATATATTTGAACGAAAATTTAATTTTTATGATTTTTAAGAATGTTCAATAATAATTTTTGATTTTAAATAAAGTGAGCATTGTATTTTAGCATTTCAATTATTTTTTGATCACTAAACCTTTTTTTTGTTGTAATAACAAGAATTCATATATGTGTCGCCCTGTGTTTTTAATTAAAAAAAATTAGTGTTTTAATATTGATTATGTCAAAAGAACGTACGCTTGTAAATCCAATCACAAAAAATCTATTATGAATGACTATTTATTTGCGCGCGCGAAATTAATTAATTTTTACTAATTATCATGCTCGTGCGTGCTTTTTGCTTTTAAATAAATATAAATATAAATATATATATATTAAAAAATGTAAAATAATATATATATGTACATAAACAACTCTAATTAGAATTGCTTGCTATTTAACAGCAGCATTACTAATGCTTGCTGCTAAGACTAATTCTGCATTAGCATTACACCTTCCTTTGGTAATTATTTTAATCCAATTATTTGTATATAATGCATAAAAAAAGTTCTGGAAGGTGTGGAAGGTGTGCAATGTATGACGCGGGTGACAGTTAAGAAGTTACGTAAAAGTCACGAGGTTAAGTCGTGAAAAAAAATAATATTTATATGAACTTATTTATCTACTTTGGAAAGGAGCATAAACTCATGAGTATCACAAATTTAATAAATTCTTTCTGGCAAAGGTCATATGAATACAATTTTAATATCTTTAATGGCCAAGTCTTCGAAATAAATGGAATTAGCAAATGAACTTTAAGCACATGATTTTTATCTTATTACTATAATTTGGATTAATAATTATTAATTCGGTGCTACCCTTTTTAAAAAAAAATTTTAGAAATGATGTGTTTTTTCCTTTTGATCTTGAATAAACTTTAAATCTTTAAATGTAAAAATCTTGTTATTTCAGTATTTACGACATGCTGAGTATACTGCTTTCTATATCTGATAATTTTTATTTTAAGAAATTCCGTCTCAAAAAAATTATCCTATCGATTAATAATGGTTTACACTGTTTTTAAATAGAAAACTATAGTAAGATTTATTAATTTGTTTTCTTTTAAAATACTTAAAGATTTTTATTTTAGATTGGATTGTTTCTTGTCCTATTATTGTAATTTTATTTCTTACACAAGAAACATGCAAAAATAAAAAAGGAACAACGAACGAGAAACAAGAAAGAACATGGAACAAAAGAATGAGAAACAAAAAACAAGAAACATTGAATTCAAAAAGTTTAAAACTCAATAAATTATTTAACAGACGAAACATTTTTTTTCAATTCTTCAGAAAATCACATGATAGATATTATAAGGAACATTTGTTTTTTATTTATTATCCAAATTTGCTCATCATTACAATATCGTTATTTTATTATTATCTTTTTCATTTAATAAAATTTAATTAACAAGTGGCTGGAATTATATTGTTCTTTATGGAATTAACCTTGCCATAATTCGTTGTTAAAAATATTAAAAAATAAGGTTTATCGGTATAATCCAGAAATATATCACGTGAATAATTCTATTTTTTTCTAATTTTAGAAAACAAACTGTTGCAATCAGATAATGCCCAAAGAAAACTGTTACACATTTGTGGCGTTATAAAGAAAGTTGTTCAAGTCATATTTTAGCCCTCATAACTAAATCCTTATTTCAGAATACCTAATGCAGTTACTAATACATCAGTTACGATATTTCGGTATTTTTAGCATCTGTTTTTCATTTAATTTGTTGCACAACGAATAAATGACGCGAGACAGCAGTGCATGTTAATACTTCCCCTGGACTCTAAGACGAATTAATAAAGTCTTAAATTGTTTTTTGTAACATAAATAGAATTATGCAACTATTAAATAACGAAACAATATAAGCAATTTCTGATTCAGGAGATTTTCAAAAAATATGAAAAGTTTAGATAACTTTTTTAGGTCATGGTCTTGCAATTATTTGTTAAACGATTGTGGAATCTCAATAAAATAATAACATTGTCTATGGCCTAATTCGTTTGTACAATCTTAGGAGCTATAAACTTTATTGCATGAATTGATCAAATTAGGATTTAAACAATAATTTAACGTTTGTGTGCCGATTGTGGTAAGTTTGATATCTTAAGAAAGATATAAATATTTCATGGTTCCATCTCCTGTCGTTGGAGTGTATTCGTCTTTTCCAACACTTCAATAAATCTAATCGAATCTTTGTTTTTTTTTTCCTTTCGTATTGGAAAATTTTATTAATCAAAATGTACAACTCCCAGTTAAATATCAATAGTAATACCAATCAACAACATTTTCAACATTTACACAAATTTCATTTAACAAATAAGCCAACCAAATCTCATTCGATCTCTACTACTTCACCTTTACCAACTGATTTATTAAATATAAATTTACCCTTTCCTCCTGTCCTTAGCGCTTCTGAAATCGCACACAAAAGAATTCGTTCAAAAATTTGTCAAAAAAGCCCCAATGCTTTTTTCGTTTATCGTAAGGCATTTGTCGATCATCTTTCAAGATTAAGTCATAAGTTGAAAATGACGGATGTCTCAAGATTAGTTAGCCATCATTGGAAATGCGAAAAATCAGAAATCAAAATGGTCTATGAAAACATTGCTAAAGAAGTTGAAATAGAATTAAACAATATAAGAAATAAGAATTTGGTTTATGAGGACATTCATGAAAAATCTCGACGAAAAAGAAACAAACAAAATGGCAAAAATGATCGTAAATCTCGTACTGATAACACTTTCATCAACTTTGACGCTGGTGCAAATCTCGTGACTACTCTCGATTTTTCAATTAATAATTCTCTTTCGCAATCAGATAATGATCAATCTTCATCACCTTCTACCAATTCCAAATTCCCAGAAATCAATAAAGAATTTTCAAACAATATTCATCTTGGTGATAATAATATTTATGAACCTAATGATGTTTATCACAATCAAAATTTTCCGGAATTGAACTATACTTATTATCTCATTGACTATGAAAATTTTTTTTATCCTATCGACACTTGTCTTGACAACCCAACTTCTTCTTCTTCTTCTTCGGGTAGTAGTCCCACCACCTCAGATTTTTCTGACAATCCATTATTCGTTGATAAAATCCCTGATAAGTGTGAGACATATTGAAAATTCTTGATGGATTAATAAATTTTTTTTTAAAAATTAATATGAAACATTATGTATATGGTTTTACTTTAAAGGTACATCCCGAGATATCTAAGATTTATTAAGTAGAAAATTTATGCAAATAAGTCAAAGAACTCCAAAACAAAGAATAATATGTAATATATCAAATGAATATTTCGTTACGCGTGTTATTATTTAAGAATTTATTTATTGTAGTTAAAGCAAATAAGGGTGTTAATGTTTGTACAACGTTCATGGTGATAACTTAATTTGGCAATACATTAAAGCACTGTTCATTATGTATAATGACTAATTTCTTTTTATATGTAACAATTAAGAATTAAGCCACAATAAAATTTTCTTCACATCTACCAAATTGTCAAATGTATGCGATGTATGAAAAAAAAAAACGTAAGCTTTATAAAATTAATAAACAGTAATCTAGAATAATCATTGAATTTGCCATAAATGAAAAATTGCTTGTGAAAACTTTATCTTAAATATCTATCATATATTTTCAACGTGACGTAACTGTCTCATATTGAGAAAACTCATTATTGTATAGTACATGCATAATTATATAAAAATAACTTGTGTGCATGTATAGAATGCATTAGAAACTTTGATTTTTCTTCATTTACGTTTCAAACAGTAAACAAGAAGTGTAACGATGTTTCAATTTGATATTAAAATTTTCCTTCATAATTGGAGATTTCTTCAATTTTTTTTAACTGCATTCCTTGTTGGACTGGGTACTTTTTTTAAATAAACTTCTAATGTTATAATGTACTTTTTCTTGATTTTTTGTGAAGTTTTTTTTTAAAAAATAAATTTTAGCGATTCCTCAGACCGTATCAAATGATGATTTCGGTGAACCTTTGGATGTTCGCAAAAGGTAAAAATTGTATACATTTCTTTATTTTACTTTCATAATTAAAATAATTTTTTTTTTGTACGCAGATCGTTGTCAAGTCAAGCATTTTATTTTTTTGTAATAACGGTAACTCTTGTAAAAATAGGTAGTCTCATTATAAATGTGTATATATATATTTTCTAGAACTTTAATTAAAATAAACTTTAATTAATAATTTCCTTTAAAAATTAAACAGCATATAACTTATTTTATATTGAGTACCGATGGAGTGATCGATTATTATTCCATGATGCAGTTATGGATTGGTGAGTGATTTTTTTCTATTTTTCAGGGAAACATTTTTGAAAAAAAATAATTTCTCATGTAAATTAAAAAAAAAATATTGTAACTTTTTTTTTTTTTATAGCACATTCTTCGTAGTATGGTTCATGACATGTAAGAAACAATTGTTTTTTTTTTTGTTCAAAAATTATTTATTTTCTTTAATAAAATAAAATAATAATAATAATAATAATAATGTGTTATATAATATATATTAAAGGCGCAATAAATTCTATTTTTTCATTCATGCCAAAATTAAGTAATTGTAGTGGACCGTTATTACTCGAGGAAAGAACTTGTAGAATTTATTTAATCAGCATAACTTTATGTTGGTTTGTTACTTGGACATTTATAATTTCTTTTGTGTTGACATTAAAAACGATATTTAAAAGAAGAGCAAATTTATCTATTAATTCATCTATTAATTCACGATTATTCGTGTAAGAACTAGATAAAATGTATAATATAATATTTATTATCAAGACAGAATCCTAAATTTAACAAATAAAAATTCTTAGCCAAATGACATATTTATTACTGATCATATCATGTTATTAATCGTCATTAAACGAAATACGAAATTATTTGTTTTTTTTTTCTTAAAAAAAAAAAGCTTGCTAAGAATTATTACAAATATTCCCTTTAAATTTCATCAGAAATTATTATTTTTTTTGATAATCATAAGATGTACAAAAATTTATAATTTTCTCTGTAGAATATTCTTTGGATGTGCCACTCAACAATTATATAGATCTAAATTCCTCAAGGGTAATATCTAACGTTTAAAAATTTATGATTCGTTAAATAATATTAATAAAAATAATATTGATAAAATAACAAAAGAATTCAAATTTCAGAGAAAATGAATACATCTTCATCTTTATACTTTTTCATTTTGTTTTCTTGAAACAATATGTGATTCATATATTTGGAGGACAAGCAGGATTGTACAACGAAAAATTAATTTTTGTACACCAAAAATTCTCATTGAGATCCCTTTTTTTTTTAGGATAAATCCATTTGAAATTCTTGAAATTCATACTTTTTTAAATAAAATTTCGTTTTATCTTATTCTTTTTTTTTTTTAATAAAATATTGTTTACAGAGACTATAAGAAAGATATCTTTTCTCGACTTTTTAGTTTTGTGAGTATTGCAAGTATTTCAGGATAAAAAAAAAGCCATACATATATTTCTTAATGTACTAATATAATTTATTAATGTAAATTTATTATTTAGAAGTTTAACTTTTAATTCTAAAAAAAAAATATCAAATGAGTACTTCGCAAAAAACAGATCCTCCACTTATGTTATCATCATCCGACGACAAACAGAATCAGCAATCAAACGTTCCGGCAAGTCCTCCTCCACCTTATCCTCAACAATCCCAATCCTTTTCTAGCATGTCAACGGGTCAATATCAACAACAACCACCGCCACCACAACAACAAGCACAACCACAATATCAACAACCACCACCACAATTCCAACCACCACCTCCTTCACAACAATTCCAACCACCACCTCCACAACAACAATATCAACCACCACAAAAGCAAGCACCACCGCAATATATAACAGAGGATGTTTCTCGTGGAATTCCTCCTCAAAGTTATGCTGAACCAAGTCAGCCTCAAGTTGTCTATATTGACCAACCACAACATACACAACAACCTTCTCAAACCATAATCATGCAACAGCAGACTCCTCAATTCGTGAATATTACTTCGCCATCTCCCGTTAGAATAACTTGTCCTTATTGTAGTAATGATATAATTACAGCTGTTGCGGAAACCCCTGGAAGTACAGCATATATTCTTGCAGGTATTTTGTGCTGCGTATTCTGGCCACTTATGTGGCTTCCTTGTGTTATGTCCGGATGTCTGGATAAAATTCATACCTGTCCCATCTGTAGAGCTACATTAGCTACCATTAGAGCATAATTATAAAATTTAATTTTTTATTCTTTATTTTATTTCCATTTTTGTAATTTTATTTATATTCTATATTTATTTAAAGTTATGTTTAATGATTTAATTATTTGAGAAAAGAATTAATTACTAGAAATACTTATATTACAATACTGTGTTAATATTTGAAAAAAAATGTATACAATAATAAATATCGTAATATAATGTATTATTTACGAGAACTACTCTTTTCCTCTACCTTTTATATAATAAAAAGAAATTTTTTTCATATAAAGGACACGTATTTATAGAATCAATTAATATTAAACTGGTGATTAAATTGTTTATATTGGTTTACTGATTACGCTTAACATTTTGGAAATTAAAATCGAACATCACGCGTTAAATTGTTTACACGCCTTTACAGAAAGTTATTGCTTATTTTGATAGTTAAAAAAAAAATGTATCAAAAAAAGATAATCTTTTTTTAGAAAATTATGCGATATATACTTTAGTCATACCTACATTATATACATACATTATCTTTCTTTGGTGGAAAAAGTAAACAATGTTTAATAGAACAATGATATATAAACTTTTCGATTTTCTTTTTTTTTTTCTTTTTTATTCGATAATGTTGTTTCGAATTTTATATGTGTTTTATCTTTTAGCTTGTGCTGGTTCAGGTAAACTCTTCGATCAAAATTTATTCTTAAAAATATATATATATATATATATATATATATATATATATATTTGATATATTTATTAATTCTAATGATTTAGAAATCACGAAACTTATTGCCTTGAATGGTATAAAAGCAAACAAAGATTATGCAATTACCGGCGGACTTCAATTACGAAGCATTGTTTTCGGTGTTGCGTATGCATTTACTTGTTAACCTTTTCTTTTATCTATATTAAATTTTGCTAATTAATTTATTTTTTGTTTATTCAGATATCTATTAATAATAAATATAACAATTTGGTGGTTTGGTAAGTTACTAATTATTAATTATTATTGTTAAGCACTTTTCACGCGCGTAAGGTTAATTGTGAAAATAATAATTTTTCAAAAACAGTTTACATTTTAATAAAATATGAGCCCGAAAGGCAACGAATAAAATTCTGTTGTTATTTTTAGTAAGTATTATATTTTTATTTATTCTTTAAAAAAAAAANTTTTTTTTTTTCTTTTTTATTCGATAATGTTGTTTCGAATTTTATATGTGTTTTATCTTTTAGCTTGTGCTGGTTCAGGTAAACTCTTCGATCAAAATTTATTCTTAAAAATATATATATATATATATATATATATATATATTTGATATATTTATTAATTCTAATGATTTAGAAATCACGAAACTTATTGCCTTGAATGGTATAAAAGCAAACAAAGATTATGCAATTACCGGCGGACTTCAATTACGAAGCATTGTTTTCGGTGTTGCGTATGCATTTACTTGTTAACCTTTTCTTTTATCTATATTAAATTTTGCTAATTAATTTATTTTTTGTTTATTCAGATATCTATTAATAATAAATATAACAATTTGGTGGTTTGGTAAGTTACTAATTATTAATTATTATTGTTAAGCACTTTTCACGCGCGTAAGGTTAATTGTGAAAATAATAATTTTTCAAAAACAGTTTACATTTTAATAAAATATGAGCCCGAAAGGCAACGAATAAAATTCTGTTGTTATTTTTAGTAAGTATTATATTTTTATTTATTCTTTAAAAAAAAAAAAAATCTCTAATGTAATCATGATTTTAAATATACAGTACCATTTTATGTTTGTGGTGTACAGTATATGGTATGTAATCTTACAAAGAATCTTTTTTATTTCCATAAAGATTTCATCACGATTTTATGATTTTACTTATTAATAACTTTAATTTAAAAATCATAAGGCGCATTAGCTTTTTATATTCTTTTAAATAATCCGGAAATTAGCAAAGTTCCATTATTTTGTGTCTCTCATGAATTTCCTTCAGATATAAAATTTGCCTGTGAAGCAAGGCTAGTTGATTACTTGTTGGCTTGGAATTACTTTTTAGTGTTCTTTCTCATGTGTTGTGGTACTAAACATGATGTTTCAGATGTTGACGTTCATGAAAACCGTGATCTTGATGTGGAGAAAGCTCAAAGGGATGAAAACAGTGCGAACAAAACTTTGAAAAAGATAAAGAAAAAGATAAAGAAAAATATTCAAACCATTCCAATTGTTTTTTTTTTTATTTGTACATGGATTTCTGGAGTTTGGGATAAAATTCGGAATAAATTCAATAAAAATGGAAATCTATGCGATTCGTAGATTATTTGATAAACAACATTATTTATAGTAATTGAAAGTTTCACGAAAAAAAATATATCCAAAATTTTAATGTAAATTGTCTTCTATTATTTTATTTATTAATTTATTTATCCTGTATATTATTTATTTATTCTGTATATCATTCATTTTAATTAATTAAAAAATTATAGTCGAAATGGCATCCAAGAAAAAAATGCTTAACTTTTTTCGAAATACAATTTCTAAAAAATCCAATAATAATGATAATAATGATGATAATGATAAAAAGGATAATCAAGATGATAATAATGATAATAATGATAATAACAATAAAAACAATAAAAACAATAAAAACAATAAAAACAATAATAATGATAATTTAAAGGATATCGATAAAAATAACGATAAAAATAACGATAATAAAAATGATAGCAAAAATACGGCCACTACTTCCCGACTGAAAGAACTTTATACACAATTCAATGATGTTACAGATGGTGTTCTACGTGGAGGATTATTTGAACCCATACCTCATTGTATAGCACACAAACTTCATAAAGCAGATGTAAAAAAAATTCTTAAACATTTTGAACGAAATTATGATGAATCCGTAATATTTCAAATTTCTGAAGTTTCTTCTGATTGGATTGATAATATAACTCATAATTTAGCAATAACATTAAAATCAACACCAGAGAAATTAAAAAATTATGGTACTAAAATAGCTAACATTATTTCAACAATTGGACATGGAACTTGGACTGGAGGAGGAGGAGGAATTACATCTTTAAATGTAATTAGAGATATTCATATTAACTTTCCATTATATATCTCAGATTATTTTGATCAATTACATGGTTGGTCAAGAGAAAATTCCTTTGGTCAATCTGAATTTCATAGAATTGGGTCAAAATTGGAATTCTTGAAAGGTAGTAATAAACCTTTTCCACCACAAGTTCCTTGGGGTCCCGAAACTGCACTATCAGGAAAATTTGTAAAATTTAATTGGAATCTTCCTGAACTTGATGTTCATTGTCATTTCACTTTTGATCCAAAAGATAAAAAACCTTCATGCATGCAAAATAATGATGCTAAAATTGGAGAAGTGTATAGATATTTTGCATTCATAGATTTTTATAAAAAAGCTCTTACCTTCAATGATGATGGAACGATTGAAAAACAAATTTATGATTTTACTAATTCTGCACAACTTTGGAGAATTGGTGAATAAAAATTCTTTTGATTATATATAATTCTCAATAAAATCTAATAGAACTTGGTTAATTTGATTTCTAGAAAATTATGGTAAATTCTATGCACTTTATAACAAAAAATATGGGTGCTATCTTACAATCCAATCAGAAAAATTAGGCCAGACAAATAAAAAGTAATTTTTCATCATTTTTTCTAACAGATAATTTAAAGAAATTTTAAATTTACATTATATCTTTTTTTTTTTAAAGACCTGAAAACAATTGGTCCCCATCTGCGTTATTACTTATTGAAAATCCCGAAACAAATACTTATTCAATTGGAAATACAAGAAATAATGTAGATATTGAATTCCCAAATATATTGAAAGATCTCACACTTGGTAATTTTTTACAAATGTGAATTATTTTTTTTTTAATACAAAATTTAATTTAATTTTTTTTTTTTTGTTTAACTTACGTAGTTACTATTCCCTTGGTTGCCTGGAAAAATCATCAGAACAAATTCGTTACTATAATTGATCAATCAAATGGTACATTGGGTTTCGCGAAAGGTCAAGATTTTCCGAAAATTGGAATTATTCCCAAACCTGAACAGCTTTTCTTATTTGTTCCTCATCCGGGTAACATATAAATTATATAAATTAATAAAATAAAATAAAAATAAAAATAAAAATAAAAAATAAATAGTAAATATAAGAAAATAAAATAAAAATAGGAACCAACATAATTTTTAATCAAAAAATCTAGATTTTTCAGAAAAGGCAGCAATTATCGCGCATAATGGAAAATATTTACGATATGATCCTTCTACCGTTGATGACCAGACTGTTTATGCTGATTGCAATTTAAAGGAAAATACGGACTTGGCATTTACTTTATTTGGTTATGAACAAAATATTTGGCCACAGCAAGTTTTTTTTTATTATATACTCTTGATACTTATGATAGTAATCAATCACTAATATAATACAATTCTTATATTTTTAAAATTTTTTTTTTTAGATCAGCTCATTATTTAGCATCTCGATTGACACAAGCTTTAATTATAAAGAAACCACCATTACCAGGAAAAGGAGCACGATTTCGAGTTTGGAAAGCGGATCCATCAGTTAAAAAGATCGGAATAAGAGAGCTTTCTCTTTCAAATATGGATATTACGGATGGACCTTCTGATTCATGGTTTCAAATCGAACCAAATATACCACCAATTTCTCCAGATAAGAATGGAGATTTTTTACTTGAATTTGATGATAGTATTCCATCAACCATTCCACCATCAATTTCTCATGCACAATTTGATGCCGTTCATACTTTTGCTATATGTCGATATGTAAATATTATATTTGAACATGAATATGAATAATATATTTTGATTTTGATTAATTAATTTTGATTAATTTTAATTAATTTTAATTATTATAGGTATTTAATTTATTATTCAGTGATATAGAATATCTTGATGGAAAACCCCCAACACTAAAAAGGCCATGGAGTAATCATGAAAAATTGACATTAATTCCACATGCGGATGAAGGAGCAAATGCTTTTTACAGTAGAGTTGATTCAAATATAAGATTTTATTATGTTAAGGATAAAAATGACAAACCTATTTATTTATGTCGTTCACTTGACATTGTAAGGAAAACAAGCAATCACGTAATTATCTATTATATATTTATCATATTAATGTAATTAATTAATTATATTTTTAAGGTTGCTCACGAAACTGGACACGCGTTTTTAGATATACTTCAGACTGATTGGTTGGTTACTGGACAAACTGGTGCACTTCATGAAGCTTTTGGAGATTTATGTTCTATGTTTACTATCCTTTCCATGGTAAATAATTCTAAATAATCATCAAATTTAGATGATAAACCACGACTTGAAATTTTTCAAGTCGAACCGAATCACTAAACATCGATAATTAATTATTTTTAATGTTTTTTTGTTTATTAGGATGACATGGCAAATTTATTAATAACTACCACAAAATCATCTCTTGGAACTGCTAATAATTTCTTGGCAGCAATTGGAGAAGAATTTGGGGATTTTCTATATAATAATCAAGGAAAAGGATTAAGAAATTTATCAAATGATCTTAAAGGTTCAACAGCAGGAAGTGAAATTCATAATCTATCTTTGGTAATCGTTTATATTGTTTCATTGAAGTAAAATTTTATTTTGAAATTAAATTTTAATTTAAAAAAAATAAACCGAATTTTTAGGTTTTTAGTGGATTCGTGTATGATGTGTTAGTGGATATATTTAATTTGGAAAAAAATCCTTTAATTAAAAGTGATGTTCAGACATTAATGGATGTAAGTATTATGTTTTATTATGTGTTATTAAGTATAATTATGTGATCAAGAATACACGTTTTACACGTTTTATTGCTGTTCTTTTTTTTTAGGTTTCGACCAATTTACGTCGTGCTTTAATTATTGCAATTCGAGTAAGTTCAATTGAACCAACCGAAAATAAATTTCAAGAGCTTGCTACAAATTTAGAAATTTCTGTTGGTACATTGGGTAGAAGACTTGAAGTGGATTTATCTAAATGGAAAAAAATTATTAAACATAATTCCTTAAAACGTGAATTAGCAATTGCTGGTCAAACTACTTCTGAATCTGATCCTACTTAATTACTATTAATATAAATATAAAACAATTTATTTATTAAAATTTTAACAAGTTCCAAAAACAAATAACTATTATAACTCTATGTATTAATTTTATTAATTTGAAAAAAAGTCTTTAAGAATTCTTCATATTCCAATGAATACTTGAATAATTTATGTACACAGCTAAAATTGTTTGACCTTGAATATCTCCTCGATTTATGATCGCAATTTCAAATTTTCACAGCATCAAAACAACAGCAACCAGAGATATTCAAAAATAAAAATGTAAAAGAGTTACCCTTTCTAATCGTTCCAACCGTTGTATTATTAGAATATTTTTAAGATATTATTAGGATACTATTAGGATATTATTAGGATATTATTAGGATATTAGGATATTATTAGGATATTATTAAGGGTATTCTCTTTTATTTTACAGAAAAGAATATTAATCACCACATTCGCATGACTTTTCAGGATATAACCTGTCTGCGTTCCCCACGCAGATCGACAATTATTATTTTGTTAGCCGTCATTTTTTCCGTTTCTGCGTGGAACAATAGGGGTTAGGTTATATCCTGTCTGCGTGGTCAAAAGCAGACAGGTTATATCCTAAAAATTTCATGCGAATGTGCTGATATTAATAGAAACAATTACACAAATAGATGGTGATACTAAAAATAGCAAAACATGACCGTAATCTTTTTCATAACTTCATCTATCACGAAAAAAGAAGTGTCATTATCACGAAAAATAAGAGTCGACATCTACGAAAAAAAAATTCATGAAACAAACCAAATTTAAATACGAGACATATCTAACTAATCCACCAGGCATTGCATTTCTAAATATTTTATAATTATCGAATCAGAGACATTTTTCGGGAATGTAGAAAAACAAATAACATCCATCTATAGACGTTACATGTGATTCTATCATATATTTTTTGTTNGTTCCAACCGTTGTATTATTAGAATATTTTTAAGATATTATTAGGATACTATTAGGATATTATTAGGATATTATTAGGATATTAGGATATTATTAGGATATTATTAAGGGTATTCTCTTTTATTTTACAGAAAAGAATATTAATCACCACATTCGCATGACTTTTCAGGATATAACCTGTCTGCGTTCCCCACGCAGATCGACAATTATTATTTTGTTAGCCGTCATTTTTTCCGTTTCTGCGTGGAACAATAGGGGTTAGGTTATATCCTGTCTGCGTGGTCAAAAGCAGACAGGTTATATCCTAAAAATTTCATGCGAATGTGCTGATATTAATAGAAACAATTACACAAATAGATGGTGATACTAAAAATAGCAAAACATGACCGTAATCTTTTTCATAACTTCATCTATCACGAAAAAAGAAGTGTCATTATCACGAAAAATAAGAGTCGACATCTACGAAAAAAAAATTCATGAAACAAACCAAATTTAAATACGAGACATATCTAACTAATCCACCAGGCATTGCATTTCTAAATATTTTATAATTATCGAATCAGAGACATTTTTCGGGAATGTAGAAAAACAAATAACATCCATCTATAGACGTTACATGTGATTCTATCATATATTTTTTGTTTACATATAAATTAAAATTTTTCCCACACAATCATTCAACACAAGTTTTCCTCGATAGTTTTCGTTTCAAGCACTCATTCTCTCCTTTCATATTTTAATAGTTTCGCTCTTTTTTACTCATTCATTTAAATTACACGAAAATTCATTTCAATTTTTTTTTTTGAACCATGTCGTCCAAGTCTTCGTTGCATTCCGATTCAAACACATATTATTTCTATCCACCCGCATTATGGAAATTAGACCCAACTTATAACGCAAATGTCAAATTATTTTTCAAAGACTACGCGAATCTCAAAGTAGTTGAAATTGGAGGTACATTTATATATCTATATATTTATACATTTATTGTATATTTATTATATATTTATTTATATATTTATCACAAAGTAATTTATATTATTTTCAAGAAAGTATTTAAACATGAGAAAGAAATTGTTTGTCATTAATTTTATGTATAGGCAGACGAGGAATATTTTATTTAAACCACATAATAAATCGTGTTGATGTAATTGGAGTCGTGTCATCAATACACGACATCATTAAATATGATAATAAAGTATTTTGTATAAAATATTACCGTATGTTTTTAGTTTATTTCTATTATTGATTCGTCTTTTTATTATTAAATTAACTAATAATTGATTCAATATTTTAAATTAAAAGTTGATGACGGAAGCGCCACAATTCCGTGCATCGTGTTCTTTGAAACACTAAAAATCCACGACGAATGGATAAAACAACATCAAATCGAGCACGGAAACCTAGTTCGAATAATAGGCAATATAAACGAATATCGAGGAAAAATTCAAGTTAAATATAAACCCGAAGATTTATGTAATTATCTCACGTTAATCATTAATCATAATAATAATAATCACAATAATAATAATCACAATAATAATAATCACAACAACAACAATAATAATAAATAATAATCACAATAATAATAATAATAATCACAATAATAATAATAATCACAATAATAATAATAATCAAAAATAAATAAAATAATTAGGGAAAGTTGATGATCCAAATATGGAACTGCTTAGATGGGCCGAGATTATGACGTTAGTACAAGACGTATATTCAAAACCATTCGTAGTGCCTGAAGATGAATGGAATAAATATGTTGATAAAGTAAATATATGGAATAATGTGATGTTATATGATTGTAATTGTAACATTATTGTAATATAAATATGGTTACATTTTATAATAACTTATATCTCTATTCATAGGAACGAAAGCCTACATCTAATAATACGTTCACGAAATCAACTTCGAATTACGGATCATCAACTGAATTCGATAAATCGCCTAGACCACTTACATCTGCATCTACCTCTACCGCCAACGCTACGTCGTCGTCATCATCATCATCATCATCATCGGAAAATATTATTATTACTATTACTTCATCTATCGATCTAAATGGAAATCCTTTTTCTAATGATAAAAAACGAAAACGCGTAAATGATGATGATGAAAATGATGAAAATATTCGACCTGGAAAGAAAATAAAAGATTTTCAACCGATTCCAAAAACATTTTATAGAAGGAAGAAACGAAAAAATATAAATTTGAAGGCATCTCAAATTACTAAAGATGTGCTCATCGATTCAATTGTAAATTATATTTATGATAATAATTTGACCAGTTTTCGACTTTCGTGGATAAGGCAGGAACCGATATTTGTTACTTATTGCGAATATATTTTAAGACATCAGGTAAATTTATTTTATATTTAATTATTTTTTATAATTCTTTATTAATTCTTTTTTAATTCTTTATTATATTAATTCTTTATTAATTAATATCCTCATCATCTAATTATTTATCATTTAAAACAGTACTACGAAGATCCGACTGACGATCTAATAACCGTTCTATTGAAACGTTCTTTATCAGAATTGGTAAACGAGAATTTCTTAACGTTTGCCGATAAAAAAAATCTATTATATGAAGTTAAAGGAGAATATGTTGATTATAATAATTAAGAATATATTCATATTTTAATTATTATTTTTAATATATAATTGTCTAATATATATATATATGATTGTCTTAAATATATATATATATACGATTGTCTTATATAAATGATTGTCTTGTATATATATATGTATGATGTATTTATTATTGTAAATATATTTTATTAATAAAATAAAAATAAATAATGATTTCGTGAATAATTTATTATTATTAAAATATTTCTTTCGTTTTTTATAATTAAATGTAATTCTAAATGCAGCCACAACTGTATGCGTATTTTCGGTCTTACTAACCATAAAAGTCATAAAACAGTATTTAATAAGTCTTAAATTTTTTGTAAAAAAAAAAAAATGTCAAAAATCCTTTCTTGCGTAAATCGTTATTATAGTAACAGTTATCGAAGTCGTCCTTTGATTACATTAGCGATTACAAATGGAATACTTGCTTCAATTTCGGATATTTTGGCTCAATCGATCTCTTTACTTAGATCATCACCAAATAATAATAATAATTTCGAAAACCATTTGAAAAATGATTCATCACACCCGCTAAAACATGGTGAGGATATTAAAAAAACAGCTTTAGATAATTCGTCTTTTAATTTTATGCAAGTTGGAAGATTCGGATTATATGGATTTATGATAGCACCTGTAATTCATAATTGGTATAGTTTTTTGGATAAAAGATTTCCTTTACCTGCTGGAGTTTCTACCGGGNTGTCTTATATAAATGATTGTCTTGTATATATATATGTATGATGTATTTATTATTGTAAATATATTTTATTAATAAAATAAAAATAAATAATGATTTCGTGAATAATTTATTATTATTAAAATATTTCTTTCGTTTTTTATAATTAAATGTAATTCTAAATGCAGCCACAACTGTATGCGTATTTTCGGTCTTACTAACCATAAAAGTCATAAAACAGTATTTAATAAGTCTTAAATTTTTTGTAAAAAAAAAAAAATGTCAAAAATCCTTTCTTGCGTAAATCGTTATTATAGTAACAGTTATCGAAGTCGTCCTTTGATTACATTAGCGATTACAAATGGAATACTTGCTTCAATTTCGGATATTTTGGCTCAATCGATCTCTTTACTTAGATCATCACCAAATAATAATAATAATTTCGAAAACCATTTGAAAAATGATTCATCACACCCGCTAAAACATGGTGAGGATATTAAAAAAACAGCTTTAGATAATTCGTCTTTTAATTTTATGCAAGTTGGAAGATTCGGATTATATGGATTTATGATAGCACCTGTAATTCATAATTGGTATAGTTTTTTGGATAAAAGATTTCCTTTACCTGCTGGAGTTTCTACCGGGATTTCTGCTGCTACTGAAGTTTCTTCTTCTATTAAACATATTAATACAAATGAATTTTTGATTAAATTAAAGAGAATGAATTTACAATCTATGAATGCAGTAATCAAGAGGGTTGCATTGGATCAAATTATGTTTGCACCAGTTGGAATAGGTTTATTTTTTATTTTAATTGGTGCATTGGAAGGTCGAAATTTTAATGGAATTGAAGAAAAACTTGATGAGGTATTTTAAAATATTTTATATATGATATTAAAAAAAATTCGTTTTTTTTTTTTATCAAAAAAATTTTTTACAAAAATTTTTTATTAATTCAATTTCTTTAGGCGTATCTACCAGCATTAAAAGCAAATTATACAGTTTGGCCATTAGTACAAATTATTAATTTTAGATTTTTACCATTAAAATATAGAGTACCCTTTGTTAGTTCTATTGGTGTTTTATGGACATGTTACTTAAGTTTATTAAATAGTGAAATAGTTAAATAATACAAATATGCATAAAATTACTTTTACTTTATGATCAAAAAAAATTTTAGATTTTAATATGTCCTTTTTTATCAATCAAAAAAAAAATAATAATAAATTTTCTTTTCCAAAAATTGATGATATTATCTATCAAAAATAATGTATTATTTCTCACGGCAGGTGAATCCAATAATACCTTTTAAAAAAACCTTCAAATCTTTTTCTGGTATGTTTTTTTTTTTTAAAAAAAAAAAGTTTTTTGTAATTATTTGAAATTATATTTACTTTTCATGTTTACCAAAAAAAGCAAATAAAACAAAGGGATTTTTACATCAAATAAAAATACCTGTGACACAAGATAAAAAATCTTTTATGATATATATTCATTGGCCTTATTGTAAAAGGTATAATACAATTAAGGATTTACATCTTAATATTTAACATATGTATTATATACCTATATCAATATATTATTTTTTAATAATTTAATAATAATAATAGCAAATGTACTTATTGTAATTTTAACAAGTATGTGAATCCAACACCTAATCATACAAGAATGAATAATTCTTTATTATCAGAGATTAAATTTTCTATACAAAAGTATGAATTGAAAGGAAGAAAAGTTAATAGTGTTTATTTTGGAGGTGATAATTTATTGTTGTCATATAATTATTATTATAATTGTTATTGAATTTTAACATTATTTTATTTTTATTGTTTATTATCATTATATTATTATTATTAGGAGGCACACCAAGTAAGATAATTTAAATACCTAATTTTTAAATGACATAAAGATTATTTGTTAACCAAATTTGATTATTTGGAAAATTTTAGGTTTAGCATTGGTATGTGATTATTAATCATTATTTTCTCCTTTTTTTTAATATTTTATTTATCTTTATAATTAAATTTATTATTTCAAGCCATCAACATTCAGTAAAATTCTTGAAACTATTTCTCAAGAATGCTATTTGCCTACAGATGCTGAAATCACAATGGAGGTAATTATATATATGTATATATATAAATTTCATAAAATATTTCATCCACTTGACTAAATTTATAATTTAACAGGGAAATCCAACAGTGAGTAAAATATTATATATATTTATAATATTCATATAGATATATATTCATATTATATATTAAAATAAAATATTAAACAGAAGTATTTACCAGTCCACAGAATCCACAACTCTTACTGAATTCCATTCGACAGGCATAAATAGAATTTCCCTTGGTTTACAATCCTTAAATCCAAAAGACTTAAAATTATTAGGTCGAGATCATTCCGTAAATGAAGGTGTAAAAGCATTAGAGATGGCAAAACAAATTTTTGGCGATCAGAATGTTAGTTTTGATTTGATTTTTGGAAGAATGGGACAAGAAATTGAACAATGGAAAAATGAGTTAAAGGTATTATATATATTATTATTATTATTATTATATATATAAATATATTCAGAATTATTTTTATTATTATTTTACTATTATAAGACCGCTTTAGAAATAGCATCTGATCATATTTCATTATATGAACTTACTGTAAAAGCTGGAACACCGTAAGAAAATTCTTTAATATCATAATTTTAATAACTTAATAAATCTTTTCAATCATATATTTTTTTTAATTATACTTTATAGAATATATAATGATGTAAAATTAGGAAAATATACAGTACCAAATTCAGATATTATGGCAGACATGTATGAAACAACCATTCAGGTTAAATATTCTTTTCTTTTTCTTTTTGATAAAGTTGAATTAAATCTTATTTTAATCTTATTTAATATTATTCTTGTGTTTACTACTTTGTTTGAAAAAAGGTTACAAAGGAATTTGGATTTGAACAATATGAAGTATCAAATTTTGAAAGAAAGGGAAAATATAGTAAACATAATTTTGGATATTGGAGTGGATTGGATTATCTTGGTATAAACTTTGATATTTCGTATTTAATATTATCATCATAATTATTATCATCATCATTATTATTCTTCTTCTTATTTAGGTATTGGACCAGGAGCTCATGGAAGAATTTATGATCCATTAATTGGAACCAGGATAAGAACATACAATGTTAGTAAAAAATATTAATAAAAATTTAATTGTAAAGTGTAATAAAAGTTCAATCAAAATTTTTTTTCTTTAAAAGATATTACATCCAGAAGAATGGATGACTCAATGTGAAGAAATTGAACATGGGTATAATATTTATAACATTTATAATTTGTAATAATTATAAGAATAATAAATTCATATAATTTAAATATTCAACAATAGACTTAGAAAATTTACTCAAATGTCCATGAAAGATATAAAAGAGGTTGAATAGAACTTTTTTTTTATTTTAAATATATATTACTCAAGTTATCCCCTGAAAACTTGAAATAAATTCTATACATCTTTATAAAAAAAAAAAAATAGGAATTAGTTTTATTTGGATTACGCACAAGAATTGGAATTCCTTGTTCAAGATTTAAATTATATTCTAATAATGAACAAGAATTAGAACAGGTATTTTTTTTTTATTTTCTTGAAAATATCTAATAATAATATTTTATAATAATATTTTATAATTTTAAAGTTCCTAAATATGGAAAAAGTAAATAATTATGTTCAAGATGGATTTTTGATATGGAATAAAGGTAAGATATATTTTTTATTGAGTTTACTAAATTTGGGAATAATTACTATAATAATAATAAATCTCTTCTCTAGAATTAAATGAAAATAATAAAAATAATGAAAATGATATATTATCTGAAAGAGAAGAATTTAGAGAAGAATTGAAAAATGGAGGATTAAGACCTACAGAAAAAGGATTAGCTGTAATAGATGAAATTATTCCTAGAATTCTTAATTAATTAGTTATAACAATTTACCCTGAATATTTTAAATTATGATAAATTAAAATTGAAGAACAAATCATCATTTCTTTGTTTATTTTGATAAATCATTTTTCAAAAATGAAATTGTGACATTATTAATATAAATTCATAAATGCTTATTTTTTTAATACGGTAAACGTAATTATAAAGTGCGATAAAATGCTTAAAATTAAAATGCGAAAAAATTAAATAAATACAATTATATATATAAACATATATACATATATATAATAAAGAAATTATTTTTTTAAAAATATGTTACAATCTTAATAGGTTTAAATAAAAAATATAATCTTTCACCACAACAATTGTTGTTGCGGTAATACATCCACAACTTGGACGACTTGTAAATCTCTTGCTAACTCATTAAAATGTTGATACGTTAATCCTGAAGCAGTCATTTGCGTTAGAGAATGATGGATTCGATTATTATTATCATTGGACGTTGTCGTACATGTTCTTGTTCTTCGTCGTCTAGTAGGTAAGGTGATGAACATTGGCATCTCTCGATCATCTATCGTTGAAGAAATGTTTGCAGAAGATTGCAATTTCTCAATCCATGAAATAAATTCGCGACGATCAGGTGCTTGAAATAAATATGAACGTCCATTAAGTAGTCGAATCCGTAGTACATTACGTTTTTTCGTGTAATCCAAAGCAAAACTCACTTTGGCTCCATACATGCTAAACTGACTTGTTGGCAATTTCTATATATTTGATAAAATGAAGGTATTTTACAAATTAAAAATTTATAAAAAATAAAATTATTAATTTATTTATAATAAAATTTATTAATTTAATTTACTTACATTATGTTTGCTATGTTCGTTTTTATATATTCTTATGAAGGTTCCCCGCAAGTGCAAATAAATTTTTCTGAATTAAAAAAAAAAAAAAAATTAAATTGATGAACAACATAAAAAAAAATGAACAATTTTAAAAATAATTATAACTACCTCCATGATCGATCTTTAGCCTTTTTTTCTCCGGCAACCATTTCATTCTTTTTCATAAGATAACCAGTTTTACCTACTGAACAAGAATAAGATGGTAATTCCTCTTTCCCCTCTTCACTTGAATCATTTTCAATTGCTTCATAATATGAAGGTAATTTATGCCTTTCGTGGTCACGTGCTACTTTATTAATTAATATATTATCATCTTTTTGTCTTCGAAGTCTCAAGAAACTTATTGATCTTCTTATATGTGAACCACTTAATGGTGGTGATGATGGTGGTATAGTTGATGTTATTGATTTTTGTGTCTGAGAGGAATAGGGTGGTGGAAAATCTTCAGGTATTTCGCTGGTATCAGGTGATTGATGTATTACGTCACTTTCCATATCTCTAGTTTGTACACCTTCCACAGGAGAATGTTCTTCTGTTTCCACGATTGTAACTATTGGACGATCATTTTCATGTTGTTCAACTACATCGACATCACTTTCAATGCCATAATCCTCATCTTTAATAACTTTCGTTACTGCTTCTATTGTAGCTATGGTAGCTCCGTCGTCAAAATCTTCCGACTGATCCTCAGATTGATCTTCCGATTCATAATAATCTTCTGTTGAATCTTCGGCATTAATTAGATGATTGGTTTCATCATCATTTGCGATTGATATCGTGGGGTCATTTATTACTACCGTAGGAGCTTTGGCAATCAATAATTCTGAAAATTTTTGAATACAAATTACTAAAATATTTCGATGCGTTTCATTTATAATTCCAATAGATTGCAAAGCTTGTTCATTTAATGTTAAGAAAGTCTTAAAGTCAATGTTATGTTTTTGAAATAATGGTGAATATTGTTGAAGGTGGAATTTGGATAATAATTTATTCATTGTAAAAACTTTTGAATAAAATATATAAAAACATACATATATATAGATAGAATATGAATAATAAAAAAATAATTAATATAAATAAAAAAATTTAGGATATTTTTTATTTCTATTTTTTTTTTTTGAACTTTACCTTTACTATTTCTTGTTATTTTGGACATTTTTGTTCTTTACGAATAAATAGAATTTGATAATTTTGAGTAATCGATAATAGTTATGGGTAATTATAATTATGTGAGGAAAATTTTTTTTAATAGGAAAGAAGCGGAAAAATTGAGCTATTTATATTGTATGATTATTAAATACTTTTAAGGGTAAGATCATTAAAAAAATTTAATCTTAAAAAAGGTTTTTGTATTTTTTTTCAATTATAGGAGAAAAGGCGAAGAGGGGTAGCCAACAATACATCATAATTTTACAAGAGGTAAGAAATACGTATAAATGAATAAATGGTGATGTGATTTAAACTTTCATCTTTTTAGTCTTTTTAGGGAATTGTACATCCGGTGTGATTTAAACTTCATTTGATTTATCGTATGACTAAACAAAAAAATATCGTTTACGTAAATAACAGCCTTTTAACTACATTGGGTTTTGATCGATAAAGATAATAAATAATAATGAAATTATTCCTTAAAGAGAAATTACTCGAAACGAAAAGAAGAATGCATCAATAATCTCTAGAACATTTCCATACTCTTATCTATGCAGTGCGTGCGGAATAAGAAAATTCTACTGAATTTGCATTTTTCGAATCTTCGAAAGGTGTAACGGAAAAATGTCACACTAGAAAAGAAGGAGTATGCTCCTATTGATGGGTGTAACGGAAAAAATGTCACACCAGATCTTTACTAGAAAAGAAGGAGTGTGCTCCTTTTGATGGGTATCACGAGGACATCAGGTCATAAATAATTACAATAATTATAATAATTCTGTATTGTCATATGTTAACCTGATCTTACATTTAATAACCAAAAAAATGGTGGTTACGGGAAGTGAAATTACTGGATTCCACTCTTATTTTTTTTAATTTAATAAATTCTGGATGATCGTCAAAGGAACGACTTGCATAAATTAACATACACGTGACTAATTACTATTTTGATCTACAATCGCGTAACTCGTATGATCAAGTTTTGAAACTAAAACTAGAAGTAGAACGCATTGGAACACACGCGACCTTTGGTGTAATTCTACCCTCACGCAATACCAAATTATACTTCATTTCACTTTTGGTAGTAGAATTTCTTAAAATTTTTATATGGACTTGGCAGCGTTTTGTAACACTTCGGACTTGTCAAACACGGAAAGTGTTAAACAATTCGTTTCTGTTTCATGCGACCCTTATTCTATCTCCCGTATTCTTAACGAAAGTGGGGAGTCCTCCCGAGATAAAGTTAGCACCAATAGTAGTAATGAACAGCTTGGACAAATTTTCTTATCAGCAGAAAATGAAATCCAACATTCAAACAACCAAGTGTTCGAGGGATCTAAAGAAAAAGCTGTAAAAACTATACGGATGCATTATGTATTGTATTTTCTTACAGCTTATATATTATGATAATGAAGATAATAATGAAGAAGATAATATTAGTATATATAATTTATATAATTGCTTTAATTAATTATATATTTTGTAAATAATTTAGGATTCTGGTCTAGATTCAATTGAAGTAAATGATAATTCGGTACTGCGATTTCCTTCAAATTTGAATACTTTACAATCCATCTATCAAACGGTTACAGAGCAAGATCATTTATCAAATAATAAAAACTTCCCAAGACATGCAAGTTTTAATGTAAGTTTTTTAATGCAAAATGATTTGAATAATATTGTATTTTTTTCTCTATTATGAAAAAAAAAAAACTTACATTTTAAAAACAATTAATATAATTGATACAATGATGATGATAATAATAATAATAATAATAATAATAATAATAATAATAATGATAATAATAATAATAAGGGATTAAATACACCAGCAATGACACTAAAAGATGATATGACCATATTTGATACAGATCGATATTTACTAAAGTTAGAAGCTTCACATACCAATGTAGATAGTGCAGTGGCTCGTTGTTTTTCGACTCCGAAGGTTACTGAAAGGTAAATAGAATTAGATAATGTAAATGTTTCTTTTTATGATTAAAAATTTTCCAAATCTTACCATTCACTTTCAAGGTTGCAGTTTGAAAGTAAGACGGCTTCATTTGTTAGACCTAAACGAAAAACTATGAATTTGGGTAAAAAATTAGGTATTATAATTATTAATAATTTTAACTAATGCTAAAAAACAAAAAAATTGTTTAATCTGAAGATCAACGCCAATACAATTTTCTACTACATTTCAGGACCACCACAAAGAGTAAAAAAAAATGAGGATTTAGTTGTTCCAGAAGAAAAGGGGTTACATGAAGTAAATGAGGAACCATATCGTTTGAAGACCTCAGGTAATGTACAAAATTCTTTACCTGCATTTCAACTTAAAAAATCAATTATACTAAAAAAAAAAATTCAATTAATAAATCACTTAGATAGAAAGGATCAAATGTTACCACAAAAAATTAAAAAAAGTGTATCTTTTAATGTTAATTCAAGTAATGAGATAAAAGAGATTGATAGGAAAAATAGGCCAGAATGTCAATTACGAAATAACTCCATGATCTATCAGAAGGAAATTGATAAAGAGAATTTATTCAAAGAATCGACAAGTGAAAATCATGGAAATAAATCACAAATACAACCACAGATACAACCGCAGCATAGGGCATGGGTACTTATTATATTTATTAATTATTATTATCATTTTATAAAAATTAAAAAAATATCTTATCGTTTTTTTTTTTTACTAGCTGAATGAAAAATCGTACATTATCTTAGAACGAATTGGTCGTGGTGGAAGTAGCAAAGTGTATAAAGTTTCTGATTCAAATGGTCAGATTTATGCCTTAAAAAAGGTTTCCTTTCGAGGGGTAGACCAACAAGCCATTTCAGGTTACATAAGCGAAATTGAATTATTGAAAAAGCTGGCAGGACGAAAAGGCATTATTAAATTATATGATTCCGAAATTAATCGCGAGCAAGGATATCTGTTAATGGTCCATATTATATTATCCTCTTGGATTTTCTTGAATCTTTTTTTTTCGAATTTTTGAATTTTTAATAATTTTTTATAATTATTTAGTTGATGGAATGTGGAGATATCGATTTTGCACATTTACTAAATAATCAGAGCGACAAACCTATAAAAATAGATTTCATTCGATCTTATTGGAGACAGGTATGATTAATGTTAATTTGTGTTGATCTCTGTTGAAATAATTGTAAATAAAGATAAAATAATTTATTTTCTTCAGATGCTCGAAGCTGTATATACAATTCATTTAGAAAAAATCATTCATTCGGATTTAAAACCGGCCAACTTTATCGTAAACGCGGGTAATCTAAAATTAATTGATTTTGGTATAGCTAAAACTATACCAAATGATACAACAAATATTCACCGAGAACAACAGGTATGAAATAAATAATTTGTATATTATTTATATATTATTTATTTAGTTATTATTCTGAACGAATCCAATTCAGGATTTCACTTATATGTTATAAGGTTGGTACAATAAATTATATGTCGCCTGAAGCTATTCTTGATACAAATTCGTCGTCCGGGGCAGGCCAAAAATTGATGAAGGTGAGTTCATTTTCTTGAGATTAAAATAATTTGTAATGTAATTTATTGAATTCTAAATGTTTGTATATAATCTGTATATAATCTTCTTTTTTTTTTTATTTAGCTAGGACGCCCCAGTGATGTTTGGTCTTTGGGTTGCATTTTATATCAAATGGTATATGGAAAACCTCCATTTTCCCATTTATCAATGATACAAAAGATCAAATGCATTACTGATGTTAACTATCAAATCGATTTTCCACCCACCACGAGTTTAATAACCAAGTATTATAATTCACAAGATGAAAGAATGTCAAAGCAAAATAGTGATGTTCAAACTGTTCCGGTTGATGAAAAACTTTTGAAAATTATGAAAAGTTGTTTACAAAGAAATCCTAAGGAACGCATGTCAATTCCAGCATTATTGACAGATCCGTTTTTAAGTGATTCACTGGAATCAAGTAATTATTATTATTTATTATTTATTATTATTATTATTATTATTATTATTTTACTATTTTATTATTATTTAATATTAAACTCTTTCCCCATACACAAAAAATATACAAGTATCTCCTCCAATATTAGATTCTCTTCTCCGTGAAATGATCAAATATACTCAAAAGACAAATATCACTCAGAATTCACATGAGAAAATAACTAAAATTACCAAGGTTTATTTATTATCTTTTTACTAGAGCTATTATAAGATTTTTAATCTAATTTGAACTTGATTTTTTATTTTATTTTTTAATTTCTTTGATTTTTGTAGGCAATTTTCACACAACTAAGAAACAAAGAATCCATAAATTGTGAAAAATGGGACAATTTATAAACATTATTATTTCTAGTTTAATAATTAAAAGGTTAAATAATTAGTAGATGTGTTTGTTCACCATTAATTCCTATAAATAATATAAGTAATGGCAATTTTTTGATTAGTTTAGTCGTCATCATGTGTTATTTGATATCACCCAATCATAATTAAAAAAAAAACAATGTAATAAAATGCGATAATCTAAAATTTTTTCGAATTTCAACATTTATTTATTTTTTCTTCAAAAATATATCAAAATGCCGAACAAACCACTTCATATGCTAAGAGAAGTATGGTCCAAATTCACGCAAAAAAAAACTCCCACAAGGCTTAATGTCCGTAAAAAAAAGTGGGTTCATCCAAGGGATAGAATTGAAAGATGGAAAATTTTGGAAGGAGATACGGTATGAAATACCGAAAACATCATTTTTTTTATTAAAAAAAAAAGAGAAATTAGAAAGGAAAACAAAGAATTCTAAATGATTCGACAATTTAATACAAATTAATGAAAATTAATGATGGTTTACAGGTAAAAATTATTGCGGGTGACGATAAATTTAAAATAGGAAGAGTAAAAGAAATAGATAAATTTACCAATAGAGTCTGGTTGGAAAACATAAAAGTGGTATGAATATAATAATATATATCTTTAAATTCTCGAATTATAATAGTATAATCATATTATAATCATAGGGAAGGATAACACCATCTTTAGAACTTCCACTTAACAAAGGAGTACAACCAAATAAAGAAAAAAGTGGCGGTTGGTGGCTGAGACCATCTTTAAAAGCAATTCATGTATCAAATCTTATGCACGTAAATCCAGATGACTTGAAAGAGTAAGTAATATATATAATAAGAAATTGGTTTATGAAAATTTATAAAATTTCTCATCAAAAAGATGACTCATATCCTTTGACAGAGAAACAATCCCTGACAAAGAAAAGTAAGTAACCATCCTTTTGAATTGAAATATAGAATTGAATTGTAGAATTGTAGAATTGAATTGTTATGATTGAAATATATTGAATGATGATTATCAAGGAGGCGAGTTCGTGTTAATTGGAGAAAATTAGATATAGATGGAAACGGGACAATGCGTTGGAGACGCGTAATTTGTGGAACAAATCAAGAAATTCCGTTTCCTCCAAAACCAAAGGAACCTTGGGAGAATCAAGAAAGTTAGTATATCACTTATTTTATTATCAAAATTATCTCCAATTATAAATTATCACTATTTTTTAAATATTCCTTGACACGGTCTTTTTTTTAGAATCTGTTTATGATACAGATAAAGAAGTAGCATCAAGATTAACTTGGAAGGTTTCAAGAGAATCACCATTACCCAGAGGCGTTGTAAATGAATTACGTAACAAATTTAAACCGTGGAGATATTCAGCTCGATTAAAGAATCGACCATTTATTTAATATAATTAATTGAATTTATATTGTATCAATAATTTTTTGAATTTTGCGAATCTATTTAAAATAATTATTCAGAGAGATTATTAAGAGAAATTATTTAAATACAGTTAAGACTCATATATAATCACTACCTTTTGATGGTGACTATAAGCTAAATGATAATACAAAAAAAACTCATATATAATCACATCATATAAAAAATATATCACTAGTGATTATAAACTTTTATGGAATTTTCAGTTGGTACAAAGTTCTTCTATTTTTCACTATCCTTGAGAATTTTTAAAATAGTAAAGTGCTTTAAAGACAAGTTAGAATAATTAATATTAAATTAGATTGCAAAATTTATTTAGATTTTCTTTAGAATAAAGATTTTTTTTTTTTTTTAATCTGTTGAGGTAATAGCTGAGTGTTTCTGTTTTTTCTTTTGTGATGGCATATTTGTTAAAGTTCACTTATCTTGTTGCACCATTAAATTATGAAATGTACGATTTTTTTTTGTATAGATTTAGTAGAACAAGATAATCTCTCAATTATCTGTGTATCGCAAACTTTTTTTATCAATAGATCACATGAAATATGTGATTATACATAGGGAAAATCATATATATGGGACTTATAATTAGTGGTGATAGTGATTATACATAAAATTAATATATAAGGTGATAAAAAAATTTGGGACCGAAAAAATAGCGATTATAATGGGGTAGTGATTATATACGAGGTGATTATATATGAGTCTGGCTGTAATTACAATTAGATAAAAATAATAAAATATTCGAATTTTCAATAAAAACCATATATTATAAAATTGAACTTCAAAGTTTGTTTCTCGTTTCTTCTAATCTTTTTACTATAAACAAACTAGTGTCCAAAAATCTCTCTACACAGTTTGTCAGACAAGTTTCTTCACCACGATCAATTTTGTTACCGATTTTAGTGACACATTTGTCCCAACAAAGATCGGTAAAGGTATGGATCGATTGTTGAAGTCTCATTTTTGAGTTCTCGCTTTCAAGAAATTTTGCGAGTTCCTTTTGAGAAGCTTCGTCGAACTCGACATTTCCCGATTTAGTGGAAAGGCTGGACATTATTTCTATTTGTTTTTTTTATTTTTATTTTTTTTTGTTTATGGAAATATATTAATGTAATCAGAAACAGTGGTTAAAAACTTAACTACTTGAAAAAAAGATTTTATGATTTTTATGATTTTTATTATTTTTATTATTGTTGATTAGATGGTAAAAGTTCAACCAATAAAATTTGACGATAATCATAACATCACGTTAAAAATTTTTAAAGCGCGTTTTTCTAATTTCCCAACTACTAAAGTATTTCAATGTTTATTATAAAGGTTTGAATGTATTACTTATTTTTTTATCCTTTTTCATAAAAACTTGAATAAACGAATAAATAATCTTTCACTTTAATTCTTATACGTTAAACATCAAATGATACAAAGTACTTAATTATCTTAATAATTGCAAAATATATAAAAATATATAGAATATAATATAATATATAGAATATAATATATATAGCTCAAAAATTACATAGTCAAAAATATACATAAATTTTTACTATTTAATAAACACTAAAAATGGTTATATATATTTTATTGATGGGTAAAAAGATTTATTTTACATATGCAAATTTAGTTATAGTCAACAAATCATGAAAAATTTGATTAACAAGTTCAAAACTCTGTGATTAATTAATAGTATTCTTGATACAATTTTACAATATTGGGTTGTCACCAATAATATTTCCAATATTTCCATAATATTGATTATTGATTGGTTTGAGTGCGCGATTTTATACATGATTGCATTATCAAAAAAAAATACATTCCATTCATGTAAACATAAAAGTTTATCAAATAATATCTGAAAAAATTTTATTTGAAAAAGGAATTGTTGAAATTTTTGGGATTAAAAGGGGACAAAGAAGAAGGAATAAAAAGGGTAAAAATTAACATGGGTTGTGATGAAAAGCAATGTGAAAAGTGAAGAAAAGTGAAGAAAGTGAAGTGAAGAAAGTGAAGTGTAAGAATGTGAAAAGAAAAGGGTAATATCGGCTTGAAAATGTCTGTATATAATGTCCAATGAAGCAACCAAAAGCCGCACGTTGCATCTTTATAAAGAACTAATTCCTATCGTTCCATATATGTATTACGTATGGGACAATAGGGATCAGTTCTTTATATAAAATATATCTAGGGGAATAAAAAAAACAAAGAAATAAAAAGGGGTAAAAGTTACAATAAAAAGGGGAAGAAAAAAAGGGAAAAATAAACACGCCTATAGAATTGTTATCTTTACAATCATTTAAACTTACAATAAAAGAGAATCTTACATAGGAGTACCACCACCATTAAAATGAAATCCTCCATGAGGTAAATTAATATCAGATTGAAAAACAAATTGACCAGAATTCATGTCCATTTCGGGGGCTAAAGTTGCATCCTCTTCGTCATCTTCAGCAAAGTATTTGTCGATTATATGATATGACTTCTTGTAAATGTCAATGTTATCATGAACCTGTAAGTTATGGATCTTCTCCATACCACCAGCTTCTTCGACGTATACTGAAAATTGATTAACGCCATTAACTTTTTCCAATTCACCAACCTTCAAGATATTGTCGAGACCGTCCAAAGCGACTTGAATTATTTTATTATCCATACAATTTAACAAATCACAAAGAGGCTTAATGCACCCCTGACTGACAAGATATTTTATTTGTTCAGGTTTGTTTAACCCGCCAGATGTTGCGTTAGAGATCGCCCAACATGCTTCCTTACGAGTCTTAAAGTCAGCGTGTTGAAGAATATTGATGAGAGGAGGTATAATGTTGGCATCTATGACAGCCTGTATTTGAGCACAATTTCCGGCAGTAATATTAGATATGGTCCAACATGCTTCTTTACGAAGACCATCCTTTGGACTAGACAATAAACTTAATAAAGCAGGGAGGGCTCCACAATTAATAATGACTTGAGTTTGAACGTCGTCACCGGTCACGATGTTCCCAACAGAACGTAGAGCTGGCGTCTGAACAGAAGTCGACGAATGCCTGGAAATTTTTTAATTTAAAATCTTAATCGAATGAAATTAGATTAAATTTATAAACATAATAAAAACATTAACTTACATTAAAAGCTCAACTAATCGACGACAAACACCGGACTCGATAACAGCTTGTATTTTTTCATTGTTTCCATCCGATAAGTACGAAATTGCCCAGCATGCATCAATAAGAACTTCGTCGTCAATAGAATAAATAAGCTTAGCAAGGACAGGAAGTGCGGGAGAAATCTAAAAAAAAATATAAAAGATTAATTTATGACGCATAACGCAATAATTATAATAATAATTCTAATAATTCTAAAATAATTTAAAATCTTTACCAAATTCCACTCCGGCTGTGGGTTTTTTCCTCTACAAAAGTTTGAAAGAGTCCACGTTGCATTACGTAACATTGACAATTTATGATGTTCATTCAAAATATTCAATAGAGGTCGAAGAGCACCCTCACGTAAGACATAATCTCGGCATGGCGGACTGTCACCGGCAATATTACCCAATGCCCATACAGCCTATTATTAAAATTTTTCAAAAATTTTAATAATTATAGAATTAAGAATAAAAATCAATCAATTAATTTAAGAAAGAGTGCTTACCTGCTCTTTAACATCTGCAACAGGACTACTTAATAACTCAACAAAGATTGGGACAGCTCCGGCGTCAATTACAACTTGAGTTTGTTCAGAAGATCCAGAAGCTATGTTTGTCAAGGCCCAAGCCGCTTCAAACTAAAACATAATTAATTCCAAATTTAAAAAGAGATCATGTCAAATTTAATGAATATTTGAAGTTAAAAAATTTTAATAGACTATCATAGTTCATTTTACCTGAACTAAAGAATGTGGAGATCTCAAGAATTCAACAAATCGTACAACCACACCACATTCAATAACCTGCTCAATAGGCGGATTTCTCTCTTTAGAAAGCAACTTTCTAAACTTGGTCGTAGCTTGAAGTTGCTCCTCAACATTATCAGAGAAAACCCCTTGTATCATGCCTGGTAATTGTTCTTGGAGCTAATAATAAATGTTATTATTAGTAACATTTTATTATATTTGTTATATTTATACAATCAAATTAAAAATCTTAATAGTAAATAAAGTTGTAAAATTATTATGATCCCAAAATTTTATAATAAAGTAACAAAGTTTAAGCTTTGTTGACTTTTCATGCTTTATATTAATTTCTATCAGTAAAAGAAACAAATTTGCAAGAAAAGATAATCACTTGGGCATTGATGACTGCAACAGCAGACTCATCATCGGAGTCAGGAGAAGCAGGAATGTTAAGATTGCGGCGTTTTGCTAGAGATTCTTCCCGATTTTTTCTGCGAATTTCGATCTGTTGCTCTTCACGACGACGACGTAACTCGTCAGCTTTGAAAACGGATTTTGCTTTAAAAGCATTTTTCCTATGTTCAGGTATTTTGTCCATATTCAGTCTTATTTGTGATAAAACTGATATAAAACGAAAACCTGAACCGTCTACAAGGTGATTGCTATGCCATGTGATCACCGATATCAACATAAATATTATTGGTTAGGCGTTTTCTAGTAGCTTCTTAATCTTCTTAATCGCCATGACGAATTTTATATAACAAATCACGGGAATAAGTAATAATGACCAAATTAGTAAGCTTTATTAATAGTAACAAATCAAAGTTACATTTTTTTTTAAAAAAAGTTTTTGGAATTTTTAAAAAAAAATTTTGAAATAAAAATAAGTGTAAATGAAGAAATGAAGACTCCCTACTTAATAGCTTTTTTAGGTAAAAATTGTACAAAAATAGAAGCAAATCTGATTAAAAAGTAATGAAGTAATAAAATATATTTTTTTTTACTTTTGTTAAAAAAAAATATTTAATAAAATTAATAACAAAAGATCTCCTAGATCAATTTATTCTAAATTTTTATAAAATTTGAAATAAAAATCTTTCAGATCAATTCTTTCAAGTAATTATTAAAACATATTTTAATATATATATATTAACACATGTCAAATAATCAAAAATCAATAAAAATTTTGATACAAATTAATTTAGCTTATTTACAAATCAGTCATAAATTTCTCTGTTTATTTGTGAATTATTTACAAATTTCTCTGCCTATTTATAAATCATTACAAATCACTTTGTCTATTTGCAAATTATTTATAAATTTTCTTGCTTATTTGTATATTTTCTTGTTTATTTATATTAAAAATTTTACTGTTTTTATTTATTCAACCAGTATAACTAATAATAATTATCTATTTTAAATAAAATTTATTATTTAATTTAAATTACTTTAAAATAATAAAAATAAAAAAAAATTTTCTTATTTAACAAAATTTTATTATCACATTACTATAGATGTTCTTTTATACTTTTTATTTATAACTCTTTTAAAAAAGTTATAATTCTTCCTGTTAAATACAAAACTTTCAATTTAATCATTATTTTGTTTTAAAAAGTATCAATTAATTTTTAAATTGTTAAGAAATTTTTTATAATAAAAGTTATTAAAGATTATCAATATTATATATATTTCTAAAATTAATTTTAGATTTTTGAAATATTTCATTTTTTTAAAATTTATTTAAAATTTATTTTATACAATACACAACAAGGTAATCTTTAAAAAGTAATATCACATGATACAAAAGTAATACAAAAAGAAACTATTATTTTAAATTTTTACAAATTGCTGACCTCTTTTTAAAAAAATAATTATTTATTCCTAAGCTATATTAATTTAAAAATACTTTACTTTGCTGAAATCGTTGTTTTTTAAAAATATGATTTCAATATCAAAAAGATATCAATACTACATTGCAAAAATATCCCTGTGATATAACTATTTAAAATATAATAATTATATCATGACGATATTATAAGGATATCATTATGATATTGTTGCTATATTTATGAATATCACTATGATATTATATAATACCTTTAGGATATTATATAAAACTAAAAAATTTAATATTATTAAATATTTTTATGATATTGTTTCAAGAATATACAATATCAAAATGATATCAAAATTATATTTTTTTGTTATTAAATGATATCTCTGTGATATTTTGATAAAATTAAATTATGAAATATTGATTTTATTTCACAACGATATCTTTACGATATTTTTAAAAATTTAAAATATTTAAATATCTCAGTGATATTTTTTATTTATTTTTAATATCTTAACGATATCGAAAAGATATTAATATAATAATTTTTCTTTTTAAAATAATATATGTTCACAATATTTTAATAAAATTAAGATTATAAAATATTGATTTTATCTTGCAACGATATTTTTACGATATTTTAAAATACAAAATATATGGTATTAAAAAAATATTAAGATAATAATTTTTGAAATAATATTTTGATAAAATTAAATTATGAAATATTGATTTTATTTCACAACGATATCTTTACGATATTTTTAAAATTCAAAATATTTTAGCGATATTTTTTATTTATTTTTAATATCTTAACGATATCGAAAAGATATTAATATAATAATTTTTCTTTTTAAAATAATATATTTTCACAATATTTTAATAAAATTAAAATTATAAAATATTGATTTTATTTTGCAACGATATTTTTACGATATTTTAAAATTCAAAATATATGGTATTAAAAAAATATTAATATAATAATTTTTGAAATAATATTTTGATAAAATTAAAATTATGAAATTATACAAGCATATTTGATCGATATATAGTATATTCTACCCTTAACAAAAATCAAAAAAAGGTTTTGTTTATAGAGTCCTTCAAGCTTTGGATCACTAAGCTCGGTGATCAGGCTAGATCAGGTTAGTGAGGCTGGTACCAAGCCATTACTAGAATTCCACCAGAGTTCGTAAGTGAATTACTCATGTTGATTATGCTCTGTAAGGTTTACCCGACTGAACAACCGACGAAGCATCACGGGAACCGGATAATAAGTTGCCCAAACTATACACCCTTTTTAGCCTTAGGAAGGGATAGTCCTTATCCGAGTAAGAGCTGCAGTTACTCAAAGTCCTTAGGTTGAACCAGACACATTTGCCTTGTTAAATGGTAGCATAACCATTAACCGTTAATAATATAGGTTTTCAAATCTATTTATATACACAATTAATAAAATATAAAAATATTATGGGATTAAAAATTTATTAAATACTCATTTGAAAAATTTTTATTTAAATTTTTACAATTTTGAAACGATAATCAAAATAATATTATATAAACAATTAAATATTAAAAATATCAAGAAATAATTAAATATTAAAAATATTATATTGTCATAATTATTTAATAAAAATATATTTAAAATATATTATTAATTACATATTACTATTATTATTATTATCGCGGTTTTCAAATTAGTGCGATCATGTAAAAAAATCAGTTAATATAATTTATTTGTATTCGAATACCAATAAACAAATATCACATGATTAATGATCATTTTAACCAATAAAAATTTGTAATGTGACGAAACGACTGATCTCATGTGATCGATGATCATTTTTTAACCAATAAAAATTGGACAATCTTAACATGGACCGGGGGGTCTAAGATTTTATCCTGAACAGGGGTCTAGAATTTTATCCTGAACGGGGGGGGTTCAGAATATTTTATTATCCTGGACCCCCTATTGTTTATAATTTTATTGTTTACATAATAATACTTATAAATCTTCTTTACTTGTTTTATTTCTTTACTTCTTAATACTTTTAACTATAACATGTCTAATATTTTTAATATTGAATCCAAAGAAGGTGATTTCTATATTTCCCATGATAATTTTGTTGAAGTAGTTAAAGAATATGCAAAGAAAAAAGAGTTTCAAGTTCGTTTAGGAAAAGTAGAAAAAAATGCAACAGGAATTATTCGTAAAAGAACTTTATTATGTAGTCAAGAAGGTGATCCAGAAAAAACATCTATAAGTGCTAATATTAGAAATAGAGTGTCACAACGTTGCAACTGTAAATTTTTAGTTCGCGCCTCTTTTAATACTGAAAATGGTCTTTGGTATATTATTGTAGCACATTTAGAACACAATCATGCAATGGNCTGAACAACCGACGAAGCATCACGGGAACCGGATAATAAGTTGCCCAAACTATACACCCTTTTTAGCCTTAGGAAGGGATAGTCCTTATCCGAGTAAGAGCTGCAGTTACTCAAAGTCCTTAGGTTGAACCAGACACATTTGCCTTGTTAAATGGTAGCATAACCATTAACCGTTAATAATATAGGTTTTCAAATCTATTTATATACACAATTAATAAAATATAAAAATATTATGGGATTAAAAATTTATTAAATACTCATTTGAAAAATTTTTATTTAAATTTTTACAATTTTGAAACGATAATCAAAATAATATTATATAAACAATTAAATATTAAAAATATCAAGAAATAATTAAATATTAAAAATATTATATTGTCATAATTATTTAATAAAAATATATTTAAAATATATTATTAATTACATATTACTATTATTATTATTATCGCGGTTTTCAAATTAGTGCGATCATGTAAAAAAATCAGTTAATATAATTTATTTGTATTCGAATACCAATAAACAAATATCACATGATTAATGATCATTTTAACCAATAAAAATTTGTAATGTGACGAAACGACTGATCTCATGTGATCGATGATCATTTTTTAACCAATAAAAATTGGACAATCTTAACATGGACCGGGGGGTCTAAGATTTTATCCTGAACAGGGGTCTAGAATTTTATCCTGAACGGGGGGGGTTCAGAATATTTTATTATCCTGGACCCCCTATTGTTTATAATTTTATTGTTTACATAATAATACTTATAAATCTTCTTTACTTGTTTTATTTCTTTACTTCTTAATACTTTTAACTATAACATGTCTAATATTTTTAATATTGAATCCAAAGAAGGTGATTTCTATATTTCCCATGATAATTTTGTTGAAGTAGTTAAAGAATATGCAAAGAAAAAAGAGTTTCAAGTTCGTTTAGGAAAAGTAGAAAAAAATGCAACAGGAATTATTCGTAAAAGAACTTTATTATGTAGTCAAGAAGGTGATCCAGAAAAAACATCTATAAGTGCTAATATTAGAAATAGAGTGTCACAACGTTGCAACTGTAAATTTTTAGTTCGCGCCTCTTTTAATACTGAAAATGGTCTTTGGTATATTATTGTAGCACATTTAGAACACAATCATGCAATGGTAATAGAAAATCATAAACATTTTATGTCCAATGAAAGATTAATTCCATTGGAAGTACAAGAAAAAATTTTACTTTTACGTCGTGCAGGATGCAATCCATCCATTATTCATTCAATTTTAAAAGAAGAATTTAAAGAAATTGTTACATGGGTTTATAATGATTTATATAATTTTAAATATCAACAAGAAGGAACAAATGAAAAAAAATTATGGATGCTAGTAATTTTGTAAAAATATTAGAAGAACTAAAAACGGAAGATGAAAAATTTCAATATAATATAAAAGTTAATGCAGAAACAAATGAGTTACAGCAAGCAATTTGGATGTTTCCTGAATAACAGATAAATTACTGTAGATTTAATGATGTAGTTGTCTTTGATAATACTTATAAAACAAATCGTTTTAATATGCCTTTTGGTATTTTTACAGGTGTTAATAATTATGGACAAAGTATATGCTTTGCTGGTACTCTTATGCATAATGAAAGTACAGATAGTTTCGAATGGACATTTAATACATTTTTAGAATTAGTAAATAATCATGCACCAAAAGTACTTCTTACAGATGAAGATTATGCTATTAATAAAGCTATAGAACAGGTTTTTCAACCATTTGGAACAAAACATGCTTTGTGCTTATGGCATCTTTTTAAAAACATTACAAAAAATATTTGCGGAACATTAGGTTCTAAATGGGCTGAATTTATTAAATCTTTTTATAAATGTTTAGATAAGTATGACGAAGATGATTTTAAAATACAATGGGAAAAATTAAAAACTAATTTTCCAGAATCAAATAATTATTTATCGAAAATGGATAAAAATATACAACAATGGGCTCCATGTTATAATAGAAAAATTTTTATGGCAGATATGACAACAACTCAAAGAGGTGAATCTATGAATAATCTCATGAAAAATTATTTGGATGCAACAACTTCTTTAACAACATTTTTAAAAGCTTTTGAAAATG
>PQFF01000131.1:544323-554435 GCA_003547095.1 Diversispora epigaea
AACAGATAAATTACTGTAGATTTAATGATGTAGTTGTCTTTGATAATACTTATAAAACAAATCGTTTTAATATGCCTTTTGGTATTTTTACAGGTGTTAATAATTATGGACAAAGTATATGCTTTGCTGGTACTCTTATGCATAATGAAAGTACAGATAGTTTCGAATGGACATTTAATACATTTTTAGAATTAGTAAATAATCATGCACCAAAAGTACTTCTTACAGATGAAGATTATGCTATTAATAAAGCTATAGAACAGGTTTTTCAACCATTTGGAACAAAACATGCTTTGTGCTTATGGTATCTTTTTAAAAACATTACAAAAAATATTTGCGGAACATTAGGTTCTAAATGGGCTGAATTTATTAAATCTTTTTATAAATGTTTAGATAAGTATGACGAAGATGATTTTAAAATACAATGGGAAAAATTAAAAACTAATTTTCCAGAATCAAATAATTATTTATCGAAAATGGATAAAAATATACAACAATGGACTCCATGTTATAATAGAAAAATTTTTATGGCAGATATGACAACAACTCAAAGAGGTGAATCTATGAATAATCTCATGAAAAATTATTTGGATGCAACAACTTCTTTAACAACATTTTTAAAAGCTTTTGAAAATGTACTTGAAAATAGTAATGAAAATATTAAATTTATAAAATATCGTGAAAATAATTTTAATATTAATATAATAACTACAAGTCCTTTTGAAAAACAAGCATCAGAATTTTTAACAAATTATGCATTTTTAAAAACAAGAAAACAATTACTTGAATCAATGACATATATATGTCAAGAAAATATAAGGTAAAATTAATTTTTCTTTTTATAAAAAAAATTTATTGTTATAAAATATTTACAATAATTAATTGTTTATTTTTTTAATAAAAAGTAATAATAATAATGAACGAATATTTCTTGTAAAACGGATTCAAAGTCAATCACCTGGTCGTACTANTTTAGAAGAACTTTCTCAAAATTTATTTTTACCAAGATGGCGAAAAGATCCTAATGAATATAATCTTGGAATTTTGTATAATACTTTTTATAATTCTACAAATTCAACATTACATAATTCAACAAATTTAACTCAACAAACCTTAAATGAAAATATAGAAGACAATAATAATTATAATTACCTTTTTAATCGTACTTATCAAAAGGTTCGTCAGATTATTAAGACTAAACCAGAAACAGCAAAAACTTTTTATATTTCACTAAATAAAATATTACAAGAAATTACTAATACAGTACAAAAAATCCCTGAAGTATTAAATAATGGACAAATTAAAAATCCTTCAACTATAAAATCTAAAGGTAATTTTATATTAAAATTTAAATTATTATTATTATTATTATTATTAATTAATTGATTATTTATTTATTTATAAAGGACGACCCTCAAATAAAAGAATTAAAAATGGAATGGAAAATACAAAACATAGAAAAAAGAAATCTAATAATAATAAAGAAAATATTTCATTAGATACAACTTGTAATTCTGTTATAGAAAATGAGAAAAAAGAATATGTTATAGGTATATAAATATTTTTTTAATTTTCAAATTTAAAATATTTTATCTAAATTTTAAATATTTTATAGGGAGTCGTTGTCCTTTTTGTTTCGAAAATTTACCCAATCCATTACCTAAAAAAATTCGAAATTTATTACACAAAATTTCAAATCAAAATAATAAACCTACAAATGAAGATCGTGAAACATTTTGTGAAATTCATTATATGGAAACTACTATTGTTCCTGACGGAATTCGCAAGGGTTATCCTATGGAAATAAATTTTGAATTAATAGAATCTCGAATTATTCAAATGAANCCAAAGAAAAGCAAATACGCCTATGGCAATAATGGGAAGGTTTGAGACTTTAAAGGTATATTTATAGATATGTGAATTTTATTTATTAATTTTAAATTATTAACTTTTAAATTATTAATTTACAGCCAGGATATTATAGAACTCGAGGAATGAGCATTATTACTGAAATACTCAATAGTCTTTTTCTTTCTTCTCATATATTAACAAATGAAATAAGCTATCCTAAAAATCTAGTTGATTATATATTGGAAATTATGGTTCCTGAAACTGCATTACGTTTAATTTCTCAAGACAAAGGTGGTATTACACTTGAGGAAGCAAGAAAAATTATGGCGGATAGTAGTACCTTTGGTGATTACGTTCATGAAGAATAATTTGTATTTTATTTTATATAAATAAATTTAATCAAATAATTAATAAATATAAATGAATTATCTACATTTATTAAAAATTAATATTAAATTTATTAAATTGTTAATTACATTATTTTTTTGACTTTGAAATTTCTCGCGATAATATGTATTGTGAGCCAATAATATTTAAGATTTGAATCCTAGGAGTCTATGATAATATCCTGAACCGGGGGTCCATGATAATATCCTAAACCAGGGGTCCAAGATAAGGACGCTCATAAAAATTTGTCACGTAATTCGCAAATCACGTGACTTCCGCTCGACAAAAATCAAATATCTATATTATTTCCTTATTAAACCCAATAACTTGATATAAAATAATACAATATCGAATCATATCTATTAAACAGTTATCTCTTCTTGCCAAAAATATATTTATTATAATTATTATAATAAAATAAAATCAATAAAATCATATATGTAATAAAATAACTTGATTTCAAAGATTTATTTNGAATTTATTAAATCTTTTTATAAATGTTTAGATAAGTATGACGAAGATGATTTTAAAATACAATGGGAAAAATTAAAAACTAATTTTCCAGAATCAAATAATTATTTATCGAAAATGGATAAAAATATACAACAATGGACTCCATGTTATAATAGAAAAATTTTTATGGCAGATATGACAACAACTCAAAGAGGTGAATCTATGAATAATCTCATGAAAAATTATTTGGATGCAACAACTTCTTTAACAACATTTTTAAAAGCTTTTGAAAATGTACTTGAAAATAGTAATGAAAATATTAAATTTATAAAATATCGTGAAAATAATTTTAATATTAATATAATAACTACAAGTCCTTTTGAAAAACAAGCATCAGAATTTTTAACAAATTATGCATTTTTAAAAACAAGAAAACAATTACTTGAATCAATGACATATATATGTCAAGAAAATATAAGGTAAAATTAATTTTTCTTTTTATAAAAAAAATTTATTGTTATAAAATATTTACAATAATTAATTGTTTATTTTTTTAATAAAAAGTAATAATAATAATGAACGAATATTTCTTGTAAAACGGATTCAAAGTCAATCACCTGGTCGTACTACGATATATAATACTATACATTTTCAATTTTCATGTTCCTGTAATTACACAATATTTTCTGGAATTATTTGCCGTCATATATTTAAAGTTGCTTCACAACTTAATTTAGAAGAACTTTCTCAAAATTTATTTTTACCAAGATGGCGAAAAGATCCTAATGAATATAATCTTGGAATTTTGTATAATACTTTTTATAATTCTACAAATTCAACATTACATAATTCAACAAATTTAACTCAACAAACCTTAAATGAAAATATAGAAGACAATAATAATTATAATTACCTTTTTAATCGTACTTATCAAAAGGTTCGTCAGATTATTAAGACTAAACCAGAAACAGCAAAAACTTTTTATATTTCACTAAATAAAATATTACAAGAAATTACTAATACAGTACAAAAAATCCCTGAAGTATTAAATAATGGACAAATTAAAAATCCTTCAACTATAAAATCTAAAGGTAATTTTATATTAAAATTTAAATTATTATTATTATTATTATTATTAATTAATTGATTATTTATTTATTTATAAAGGACGACCCTCAAATAAAAGAATTAAAAATGGAATGGAAAATACAAAACATAGAAAAAAGAAATCTAATAATAATAAAGAAAATATTTCATTAGATACAACTTGTAATTCTGTTATAGAAAATGAGAAAAAAGAATATGTTATAGGTATATAAATATTTTTTTAATTTTCAAATTTAAAATATTTTATCTAAATTTTAAATATTTTATAGGAAGTCGTTGTCCTTTTTGTTTCGAAAATTTACCCAATCCATTACCTAAAAAAATTCGAAATTTATTACACAAAATTTCAAATCAAAATAATAAACCTACAAATGAAGATCGTGAAACATTTTGTGAAATTCATTATATGGAAACTACTATTGTTCCTGACGGAATTCGCAAGGGTTATCCTATGGAAATAAATTTTGAATTAATAGAATCTCGAATTATTCAAATGAAAGATGAGCTTCTTAATATTATTCATAAAAAAACTGATAGTTATTTTCGCGATTTTGCATTTGAAATATGCAATACATTAGGCCAAAGAAAAGCAAATACGCCTATGGCAATAATGGGAAGGTTTGAGACTTTAAAGGTATATTTATAGATATGTGAATTTTATTTATTAATTTTAAATTATTAACTTTTAAATTATTAATTTACAGCCAGGATATTATAGAACTCGAGGAATGAGCATTATTACTGAAATACTCAATAGTCTTTTTCTTTCTTCTCATATATTAACAAATGAAATAAGCTATCCTAAAAATCTAGTTGATTATATATTGGAAATTATGGTTCCTGAAACTGCATTACGTTTAATTTCTCAAGACAAAGGTGGTATTACACTTGAGGAAGCAAGAAAAATTATGGCGGATAGTAGTACCTTTGGTGATTACGTTCATGAAGAATAATTTGTATTTTATTTTATATAAATAAATTTAATCAAATAATTAATAAATATAAATGAATTATCTACATTTATTAAAAATTAATATTAAATTTATTAAATTGTTAATTACATTATAAATATTTTCTTCGATTTAAAAAATTTCTTGCAATAATATTTAATTACATTATTTTTTTGACTTTGAAATTTCTCGCGATAATATGTATTGTGAGCCAATAATATTTAAGATTTGAATCCTAGGAGTCTATGATAATATCCTGAACCGGGGGTCCATGATAATATCCTAAACCAGGGGTCCAAGATAAGGACGCTCATAAAAATTTGTCACGTAATTCGCAAATCACGTGACTTCCGCTCGACAAAAATCAAATATCTATATTATTTCCTTATTAAACCCAATAACTTGATATAAAATAATACAATATCGAATCATATCTATTAAACAGTTATCTCTTCTTGCCAAAAATATATTTATTATAATTATTATAATAAAATAAAATTAATAAAATCATATATGTAATAAAATAACTTGATTTCAAAGATTTATTTATTAAAAATATAACAAATATTATGTTAAAAATAAAAAAATATATATATATTTGTAAATATAAAGGTTATAGAAAGCCTTTTTAATCAAATAAGTAAATGTATTCGCAAGGTAATCAATAGTAATCGTTTTTAGTCGTTTTGTAATCGGTTTGTCGTTTTGTAATCGGTTTTTAGTCATTTTGTAATCGGTATAAAGACTATATACAAAGGCATTAAAAAAAAGATCAAAATGCAATAAATAGATGTGCAGATGACTCATCTATCATTAATATTTGTTTAATCTGTAAATCATATGTAATACAAATACTTTTATATATATCATATGGTTTTGTATTCGGTATTCGATTTTTATAAAAATCGATTTACATCACATGATCGCACTAATTTGAAAACCGCGATAATATTACTATTACTATTACCAGTGTTTGAAATTCAAATTTTAAATTATGTACGGAAATTCCTCGATTTAAAAATTCTATGTGAAAAATTTGTGCGGAAGCTTTTTTTTTATGTGCGCAATTTTCAAATTTTGTGCAAGCGCACATTCCGCACATTGAATTTCAAACACTGACTATTACTATTATTATTTATTATTATTATTATTATTACTATTATTATTATTATTATTACTATTATTATTATTATTATTACTATTATTATTATTATTATTTTATATACAATTAAAAGGATTTAAGTCATAATTACATCCAGATTTGGCTTCAAAAGAAATGTCTCTAGTTATATAGTCCAATTCTTTTACCTGAGACGACGCTTCTTTTTTTTATTTACTATCTAATAATATGTTAATGTGTATTTTTATTGCTGTCACAAAAAAGATTTTAAGTTTATTTAATTTAGTCTGCTTATTTTTGAGATTTACAGCGGCTTGAAATTGTAAACTACATCAGGAAATTTTTAATAGCAAATATATCCGGATATATTTGCCTTAAATTAATCTGGATATATTCAACCATCTACGCATTTATCTGCATTAAATATTCACATATATCCAGATATATTTGCATAATATCCGAATATATTCGCATAATATTCGAATATATTCGCATAATATCCAAATATATTCACATAATATCTGGATTTATCTGATATGCGAATTTATCCGAATATATTTGCGAATTTATCCGGATATATTTGGGAATTTATTCGAATATATTCGCATATATCGCATATATTTGCATATGAATTTATCCAGATATATTCGCATATATCAAAATTTATAAATTACAAAACGGAAATATTTTATCATCGTTACAACGTAATAACTTTTTATTTTAATAAGTAAATGTCAAACATTGCAATAAGTAAGTTGAAAGATAAGAATGATGTGCATCTTCTGTAAAAATTTCAGACCTATATCTTCAAAATTGAGCAAATTACGAACAATTAAATTTCGAACAGAAATAATTCATTATGTTCAGAATTAACTACTCATAATTTGCTCAATTTTGAAGATATAGGTCTGAAATTTTTACAGAAGATACACATCATTCTTATCTTTCAACTTACTTATTGCCGTATTCAACATTTACTTATTAAAATAAAAAGTTATTACGTTGTAACGATAATGAATTATTTCCGTTTTGTAATTTATAAATTCTGATATATGCAAAATTATACAAATATATCTGGATAAATTCATAAACTAGCCTATGTAGATCCTATGTAGATCTCCTAACTTCAGCCAACCCTAACCTTAACTCTGGTAGTTTTTTTTTTTTTTTTGTTTCAGCGAGGCCTCGCCTCAAATTTTATTAATTAGAAAAACAGAAAGTTTCTTATTCTTAACTCTGGTAGTTGACATCTATATTCGCATAATGTATAATTTTGCATATATCAGAATTTATAAATTACAAAACAGAAATAATTCATCATCGTTACAATGTAATAACTTTTTATTTTAATAAGTAAATGTCAAATACTGCAATAAGTAAGTTGAAAGACAAGAATGATGTGCATTGCTTGTAAAAATTTCAGACCTATATCTTCAAAATTGAGCAAATTACAAACAATTAAATTTNGTTTTGTAATTTATAAATTCTGATATATGCAAAATTATACAAATATATCTGGATAAATTCATAAACTAGCCTATGTAGATCCTATGTAGATCTCCTAACTTCAGCCAACCCTAACCTTAACTCTGGTAGTTTTTTTTTTTTTTTTGTTTCAGCGAGGCCTCGCCTCAAATTTTATTAATTAGAAAAACAGAAAGTTTCTTATTCTTAACTCTGGTAGTTGACATCTATATTCGCATAATGTATAATTTTGCATATATCAGAATTTATAAATTACAAAACAGAAATAATTCATCATCGTTACAATGTAATAACTTTTTATTTTAATAAGTAAATGTCAAATACTGCAATAAGTAAGTTGAAAGACAAGAATGATGTGCATTGCTTGTAAAAATTTCAGACCTATATCTTCAAAATTGAGCAAATTACAAACAATTAAATTTTGAATAGAAATAATTCATTATGTTCAGAATTAACTACTCATAATTTGCTCAATTTTAATGATATAGGTCTAAAATTTTTACAGGAGATGCACATCATTCTTATCTTTCAACTCATTTATTGCAGTATTTGACATTTACTTATTAAAATAAAAAGTTATTACGTTGTAACGATGATAAATTATTTCCGTTTTGTAATTTATAAATTCTGATATATGCAAAATTATACGAATATATCTGGATAAATTCATAAACTAGCCTATATAGATCTTATGTAGATCTCCTAACTTCAGCCAACCCTAACCTTAACTCTGGTAGGTGACATCTATATTCGCATAATGTATAATTTTGCATATATCAGAATTTATAAATTACAAAACGGAAATAATTCATCATCGTTACAATGTAATAACTTTTTATTTTAATAAGTAAATGTCAAATACTGCAATAAATGAGTTGAAAGATAAGTATGATGTGCATCTCCTGTAAAAATGTTAGACCTATATCATTAAAATTGAGCAAATTATGAGTAGTTAATTCTGAACATAATGAATTATTTCTATTCGAAATCTAATTGTTTGTAATTTGCTCAATTTTGAAGATCTAGGTCTGAAATTTTTACAAGCAATGCACATCATTCTTGTCTTTCAACTTACTTATTGCAGTATTTGACATTTACTTATTAAAATAAAAAGTTATTACGTTGTAACGATGATAAATTATTTCCGTTTTGTAATTTATAAATTCTGATATATGCAAAATTATACGAATATATCTGGATAAATTCATAAACTAGCCTATATAGATCTTATGTAGATCTCCTAACTTCAGCCAACCCTAACCTTAACTCTGGTAGTTGACATCTATATTCGCATAATGTTGTATAATTTTGCATATATCAGAATTTATAAATTACAAAACGGAAATAATTTATCATCGTTACAACGTAATAACTTTTTATTTTAATAAGTAAATGTCAAATACTGCAATAAATGAGTTGAAAGATAAGAATGATGTGCATCTCCTGTAAAAATTTTAGACCTATATCATTAAAATTGAGCAAATTATGAGTAGTTAATTCTGAACATAATGAATTATTTCTATTCGAAATTTAATTGTTTGTAATTTGCTCAATTTTGAAGATATAGGTCTGAAATTTTTACAAGCAATGCACATCATTCTTGTCTTTCAACTTACTTATTGCAGTATTTGACATTTACTTATTAAAATAAAAAGTTATTACATTGTAACGATGATGAATTATTTCTGTTTTGTAATTTATAAATTTTAATATATACGAATAAATCCAAATAAATTCACAATATATCCAAATAAATTCACAATATATATCCGAATATATTCGACCACCCGCGCATTAATTCGCATATATCCGCATATATCCGCATATTATAAATTTATCCGGATATATTTATCTTTAAAAATTTCCTGATGTAATAATAATAATAATAATAATAATAAAAATAAAATCGTGAGAGCTAAAAATCGTGGAAGACGAAACCGTAGGAGATAAGAATAATAATAATAACAAAATCGCAGGGACTATAATAATAATAATAAAACCATGGGGGTTATAATGATAATAATAATAATAATTATAATAAAACCGTGGGAACTATAATAATAATAATAATAATAATAATCTTAATAATAAAACCGCAGGAGCTATAATAATAATAGAAGACAAGAATAATAATAATTATAAAATCGTGGGGACTATAATAATAATAATAATAATAATAACAAGAATCGTGAGAGCTAAATAACATCAGTAATTATATTAATTCAAAGGTTTTCGAAGTTACGTTAGATTTTGAAGATCTTCGATTGTGTCGCAAACCTCCGAAATCGAAATTTACAATTAAATTTCGATACGTATATTGCGAAATCGAAAACCTTCGAAGTTTAATGTTACGTTTTTTGATATTTGTGTAAGCTTTCGAAACTCAACGATTAGTATTTTAACATATTTTGTTTTAAGTTTATTGCTTTCGGATTACTTCGAATTTCATCAGGAAATTTTAATAGGCGTAAATTTACGGAAATTTAACATGGCATAAATTTCCGTCATATTACGGGACCTACAGAAATTTTCGAAAATATGACGGAATACTGACGTTAATATAAATTTCCGAAAATTTATCGTGCAATAAAATTTCGAAAATTTTCGGTATAATAAATTTCCGTAATTTAGATATTTCAAAATATTTTCGAAGCTTTTCGAAATAATCTGCTTGTTTTCGTTTCATTTCATTTTATTTTTTCAAAATTTTATATTTTCACGATAAACGTTTATTTTTATTTATTATTATTTATTATAAA
>PQFF01000131.1:561684-589594 GCA_003547095.1 Diversispora epigaea
ATAAATAAACAAGATCATAAATAAACAAGATCATAAATAAACAAGATCATAAATAAACAATAAATAAACGAAAATTTTCGAAATTTTTTAAAACGATAAACTTTCGAAAATTTTTAGGCAAATATTTTCGTAATAATTACGAAAATTTTTGAAAATTTTTTAAAACGTCAAAATTACGGAAAATAGCATCCGTAATATTACGGAATTTTAACGTTTCAATAACTTTCGAAAATTTTCGAAAATTTCCGTAATATTACGCGAAAAATTACGGAAATTTAATATCATGTTAAAATTACGGAATATTACGCCCGAAAAAATTTCCTGATGAAATATGATTTTTCGAATATATATACAATATTTTTTTTAATTAAAAAAGAAATCAAAAAATTTTTTTGCCTGTTATAAAAATGGAGTATTAAAGAAAATATATAAATAATTCTCTTTATTTTGTAATTTCCTATATTACATTCTGTGATATAAAAAGAATATTTTATAAAAAATACTATATCTGTAAAATAAATATGATTTTTTCGAATATATATAACATTTTCTATGTTAAAACAGAAATGATAAAATTTGTAATACAAGAAAAATATATAATAAATTATTATATTAATGTAAGTTTAATAAATATTACCATCTTGTATTACATATGTAATACAAAAATATTTTGTTTATTTTGTTTATTTACAATGGTATACTCTTTGCCTCTTGTCTTTTGCCTTTGTTCTATTACTATTATATCTATATTCTTTATATTTTTTCAAATCTACATACTTTAAAATGTAGTTATATAATATTGCATGTATTTTTTATTTTAATTTTTTTTTTCATTTTCCGTAATATTATTATTTTTATTTGCATTTTCTGTAACATTACTATTACCTTTATATGAAATTATTAATACACTAAGTTTAAACTGTAGTTTAACAACTCTAGATAGACTTTTTTTTTATTTTATTTTCATAATGTTACAAATTTTATTTTATTGTTTGGTAATAAAGTATGTATGTATTAGTTGTTCATCAGTAAATTTTTTTAAATGTAAGTCTTCGAAGTTCTTCACTCTGATAATCTTCGAATACCTCCAATATAAACGTAATATTTACGAAGGTTATTGGTACCGAAAACCTTCATTTTTATTAATAAAACGTAATACTTCGGAGGTTATTGATATCGATAACCTTCAATAACCTTCACTTTATCATAATAAACGTAATATTTGTGAAGGTTATTGGTCTGATAACCTTCAATAACCTTTGAAAACGAAATTATTACAATAACCTCCGACATAAAAAATTTTCTGATACTTACTATATGCTATATTCTTTCGAATCTACATACTTTAAAATATAATCAAATAATACTACACATATTTTTATTAGTTTCTATAACATTACTATTTATTTCAATTTTTTTGCTTACATTTTCTGTAACATTACTATTTTTTTTGTTTATTTTTATAAAATATTTATTTATTATTTAAGATGAGTAATTTGAACGAATTATTTAAAAAAAAAAAGCAAATCCCTTCGCGTACCTCTTCATATTCACGCACTTCTTCCTCGCACCCTTCTTCAGTTTCAGCTTCACGCCCTTTTTCAGCTTCAGCTTCACACCCTTCTTCGGCTTCAACTTCACGCACTTCTTCAGCTTTAGCTTTACGTTTTTTTTCGGCTTCAGCTTTACATCCTTCTTTGGCTTCAGCTTCACGTCCTTCTTTATTTTCATGTTTACTACTAGAATTTGAAGATTCAGACTTAACCTCGTCTTCGGTAGATCAAATAAATGATAGTATAATAATATATTGGTTTAATTATTTCAAAAAAAAATTAAAATGACAAAATTTTTTATGTTTCAAGCTGTTACAAAAAGAATCTTTTTGAAATTGGATATTCTAAAAACACTTTTAAAAAAAGTTAAAAAAAAAAAAAACATGAAAGAAGAAATAAAAACTATTAAAGAAGTCATCATACTTTCACATAATCAAGCTTATATAAATATTAGTATAATATTAAAATTTGAACATTTCACAAATATTCGTAATATTAACATTTTTTATAAATAGGCTGTGATAATTAAGTCTGCTCAAGACCTGTTAGAAAAAAAAATATATCCCAATTATGATGAATTCAAAGAATCTGTCAAATTTTTTCTAAGGAAATCTGATTATATGGGCTGATTGTGAAAGTCTTAAAATTTTAGATCAGGTGATATCCTCTCAGCCAATTATAATTTTATTTATTTTTTCGANCTTTACATCCTTCTTTGGCTTCAGCTTCACGTCCTTCTTTATTTTCATGTTTACTACTAGAATTTGAAGATTCAGACTTAACCTCGTCTTCGGTAGATCAAATAAATGATAGTATAATAATATATTGGTTTAATTATTTCAAAAAAAAATTAAAATGACAAAATTTTTTATGTTTCAAGCTGTTACAAAAAGAATCTTTTTGAAATTGGATATTCTAAAAACACTTTTAAAAAAAGTTAAAAAAAAAAAAAACATGAAAGAAGAAATAAAAACTATTAAAGAAGTCATCATACTTTCACATAATCAAGCTTATATAAATATTAGTATAATATTAAAATTTGAACATTTCACAAATATTCGTAATATTAACATTTTTTATAAATAGGCTGTGATAATTAAGTCTGCTCAAGACCTGTTAGAAAAAAAAATATATCCCAATTATGATGAATTCAAAGAATCTGTCAAATTTTTTCTAAGGAAATCTGATTATATGGGCTGATTGTGAAAGTCTTAAAATTTTAGATCAGGTGATATCCTCTCAGCCAATTATAATTTTATTTATTTTTTCGAAGAAATTTAAAAATCAAAAAATCTCAATATTTTATTAAGGAAACTATTTCTCAACTCCTAAATAAAAATATTTGGCACAAAATTTTACATATATTTGTAATTTTTAAAAATATTTTATTAAGTAAATAAGAGTTTAAATATAAGTAGACCTGTTAATAAGTACTATCAATTACAATATATATTATACTTGAAGATAATAAGTATAATCCAATTTTCAATTTAAGATCATTTGTAAACATACATTAAATAATTAAATTTTTGATACAAATCAATTATAAATCAATCAAAAATCAGCTATCTATTTGTGTATCATTCTGCCTATTTATGTATCATCTACAAATTTCCTTATCTACATATCTTCCTTTAAAAATTTTGTCTGTTTTTTTTATTTAACTAATGAAACTTGTTTCTTAATATTGTTATTATATAACATAATGTTATCATGATTTTTTATTCTTCAATTTTATTATATATAAATCTTTTATCTAAAATAAGTATTTATCAAAAAACCTTGTAAGCATAGCTTAGATTTTACAATCATTTGTTGAAATCAGGTTGGATCCAGTTCTATATTATCACATTGCTTATATAAAACTTTTATAAGCATAGTAATTTGTTCAATAAACAAATAATTTTTTAATTCTACAAAATAAAATGTCAAATAAATTATTTTATAATATAAATATAAATATAAATTTTATGATTCTGTAATATTACCTTGTGATTTTACAGTTGGCTTCAATATGACCAGTTGTTACCTAATTTTCAAATAAGTATAAAATTTATAGTTTTCATTTTTTTGAGTTTTGTTATGTGCTAATGAGATGAATTGGTGAAAACAGGGTTTATGACTATTACAATTCTGTATTTAACGGGGACCGTAATTTTTCGAACCATATTGGAATAATTAATGAGATTGAAATACAAATACGATTTGGTCTAAATTTTGATCATGCCAATCACGAGATTTTGATCACCAGCCAATAAAATCTAAATTTTGATCGATCATGTCAATCACGAGATTGTTGATCACCAGCCAATAAAAACAAACTATCCTTATGCTAAAAATCAAAAGTTGCCTTGCGCCTTGATTATTAGTTTTAAAAATTATCAAACGATGGCCGAAGATCTTGATGTTGAAGCAATGCTAGAGGCACCATTCCAAAAGGGATAGATTAAAATTTTTTTATAAATTTTACATAGGATCGTGCATCGATTAATAACTTCTTTTATTTTTACAGGAACCCATTGTACCTCTAGTTACGAATGGCAAAGGTCGACTCGACCAAAAAGACGATGTAAAAAGGTTATTATCTATTTAAAATGCGAAAAATAAGAGAATCTTGCTTACCTAACTTTCATAATATTTTAGTGATGAACGACGACGTCACAGGAGTAGTTCGCGAACTTCTAGTCACAGACAGAGATCGCACTCCCGAAATCGAAGTCATCGTAAACGAAGATCACGTTCTAGATCGCGAGAGAAAACACGACGACATAGTCGTTCTAAATCGCGTGAGCGTGAAAAAAGACGGCGGAGCAGAACTCGTTCTCGAGAAAGAGAAAGAGTAAAAGAAAGAGAAAAAGAAAGAGATAGAGAGAGAGATAGAGAAAGAGATAGAGAAAGAGATAGAGAAAGACGACGTAGAAGTCGATCACGCAGAAAAAGCAGAAGCCCCAGCAGATTTAGGTAAAATTTAATTTAAAACAATATATTCAATATATTTGTTGTAAGATAATTTTTACTAAAAAAAAAATTAATTCTTCACAGTGATCGCCGGCGACGTTCACCAACCCCACCATTAGATGAAGAGGAACGGGATAAACGTACAGTATTTGTCATGCAGTTGGCTGCGCGCCTTCGAACTAGAGAACTTGCAGAATTTTTCTCATCGGCTGGAAAGGTTCGAGATGCGAAAATTATTGCTGACAGAATTTCTCGAAGATCGAAAGGGTGAGTATAATAATTACATAGATGTTATTTTAAAAACGTAATAAGATACGTTGATCCTTATTTTAATATTAATTTTTATTATTATTTTTATTTTTTAGAGTTGGTTATGTAGAATTTTATGATGAAGAATCAGTTCCAAAAGCTTTATCTTTGACTGGACAAAAACTTTTAGGAATTCCTGTGATTGTACAATTAACTGAAGCGGAAAAAAACAGACAAGCCAGGCTGGCTGAACAAGCGTGAGTTTATGATAAATTTATGATACATTTGATATATTGAAAGACAATTTTCTGATGCAAAGTCGCACATAGAGCTTCGCATGCAACCGATATCGCATATCATCGGTTATATGTGGGATCCGTTCATTTTAATTTAACAGAAGACGACTTGAGACAAGTCTTCGAGCCATTTGGACCTTTAGAATTTGTTAACTTACATAAAGATCCCGAAACCGGTCGTTCTAGGGGATTTGCCTTTATTCAGTAAATATTTTTTTTTACCGGTTTATAAAATTCAATACATAAATTATTAAAAATTTATTAAATTATTTCATTCTAGATATAAAAATCCAGAAGATGCTAAACAAGCATTGGAAAAAATGAATGGGTTTGAATTGGCCGGAAGAACTGTATGTTATATCTAATTTATTAGAAAATGATGAAAATAATCTTGCATTTTATCATTGATTTTAATCGTTTTTTTCTTCTTCTTATTTATAGATTAAAGTAGGTCTTGTTACGGATAAGAGTAATGGCATGAATTTGAATCTCGATGACGGTGGTATGTATTTATATGTTCTGACAAATAATATCAAACAATATTACATTTATTGTGCATATTTATCCATCGACTTCTATTTCAGATGTTGCTGGTTTGGCCCTCAATGCGCAATCGAGGGTGGAATTGATGCAAAAATTGGCTCGCGATACTGATTTAATTGCTCCTACGACACAACCTATCATGACAGAACCGTTAGTATTTAATAAATATCTTTATTGTATTTTAAGAAATGATGTGCATTAATCGTTTATATAATTGTTTACATTTACATTTATTTTAGACCAAAACCTATTCAGCCAAGAGTGAACCCGACTCGTTGTGTACTATTAAAAAATATGTTTAATCCTGAAGAGTAAGCTTTATATCCGATAATTCAGGTTACTTCGCATTTTAAAAATAAAATTATGTTAATTATTATTGAATTTATCTAGGGAAACTGAATCCAATTGGGCAGAAGAACTCGAAGATGATGTGAGATCGGAATGTGAAAAATTTGGAACGTTAGTTCATATTAGTGTTGATAAAGAATCAGATGTAAGTACAAACATCTTTTGTTATCTTTTGTTATTATGAAATATATATAAAAAAATTACTATTCATATTCTAAAAACGCCTCCGTTGTCTCCTTTGTTTCCTCTCCTTTTATAGGGTGACATCTACATGAAATTTGATGGTGTAGCCGCTGCCCAAAATGCTGTTAACGGTCTTAATGGAAGATGGTTCGGGGGCAATCAAATCGCGGCAGTTTTCATTCTTGATATGTTTTATAACGTTCGATATCCCAAAGCACTAAATCTATGACTTGTCGAGAAACACATGAAAAAATATTTATATATACGTTTTAGTTTTTAATCAGACTGATCGTCATTATTTGTGGATAGTTTTTAGGTTTTAACATGGAGTAGAGAACGACTTACCATCAGATGAAAGAAGTCCTTGCATTCTGGGTGCGCCGTTGAGAAACCGTCGCAAGAGTAATTTGTTCATATTTATGGTTCATTGTACTGTAATACCCGATTTCTCATGTTGGCATGTTGAATTTATTCTTTATACATTAGTTTATATGGAAAATTACCACTTCGCGAAGCTATCATTATGATAACATACATACACTAAGGGTTGCAAGAGAAGTTATATTTTTTTCCTACTTCATTTTTATTTAATTCCTTCGTCATTTTGGTTATTGTATTTTTGTTGATCGTAGTCATAGGATAAACTCTCAATCGCAAGGCCAGTAACTTTCGAATAAAATTGCTACTATATGACAGGTGTGCCGTGGAACGAAATACTTGGTATACGGATTTCCATATGAATATATTTTTTTTTACTTTTTTTTTTTTTTGGCTCAGACGAAAAGATCACCACGTCGCAACCGTGTCGAAAGTCATCATCCGTATCGCAAACTCCAGGCTTTATATATATATATATTTTTTATTTTAACATAAAATAAGGTAATTTAAAATGAATTACCAAAAAGTGCCACAAGTGCCACAATGAGCCACGATGGGTGATCATCAGAGACAATTGATTTGCTACAGTAAACATGTAAATCGCTCTGCAAACTTGTAATCCTATTAAGTACTTTACTATTATTACTTGGTTGGCTATTGGTTATATAATAACCATTAATTACACAAACACGGATCTTCAATGAATCAAGAAAAAATGAAAACAAAAAATAAAATTCATAGGTTTTTTTTTTATTTTTTTTAAAGGTTGGTCAAAAAAAAATATACAATTGAATGGTATATCTAAATCACATTTCTTCATTATATAAAATGAATTTAAAGGAATAAATTTTTTATAATCAAAATGGATAATTATATATAATGAATTTTTATTAAAATTATATAATGAATATAAATGAATCACCATTTTGAAGTAAGGAAGGTTATTGCTTTATGAGAAAAATTTGTTTTAAAACAAAAAATTTAAAAGATAATAATTAAAGAGAGAAAATGAGTCTAAATTAATTAACAAACTCAAAAAATAATTATTTTAATCCATAATATTAAACAGTAGTAATAGTTTGAGTTTCAATTTAGTATTAGCAATTTTTATCCATATCACATGTCTCATTTTTTATAGTGATATTAACTTCTTTTAAACATTCATCTTCTCTTACTTATAACTTACTTTGTTTACACATTGTACTTTTTGTCTTCTTGTCAACATTCTAAATCACCTGTAATAAGGGATCAATTACTCTCGTCTGTGACGGTGATTTGCAAAATACAAGCGTATTCAAATTGTTAGCATATCATACACTCCTTTTATTTTATAATTCATTTATTATTTGATTTTTAGCTGGAGGTTTCAGATGTCTGAAGTTGAAGATGCTACGATTAGATCAAGCGAGTCTAGCATCCACGCATCCGTAGATTCGCCAAAATTAGACTCTAACCTCCAGATGCCTGCTGAAAATGTTCTTGAGGACGCGATTAAGAATAAAGATAAATTAAATTCAGATCCCTTACCTATACAAACAAGAGCCGTGATTCGATATAGATATACCAAAGAACAATTATTGGCTTTACGTGATAGCCCACTTGTAGTAAAACCAAGCGCACTACTACCAATAAATACATGGTTTAATGGGTAAAGTCAAACTTCTGCTATAATCTTTATTAAAAATCTTAAAATTTTTTTATACAAACTTAAATAAATGTTTATTTCCATATTTTAGGGAACCTACGAAAAAAGAGGGTAAGAAAAATCATACTGACGGTTCTCAGGAAAATGAGAGAAGGTATTTAAATATTAATTTTCATGTAACATAAAATAATTGGAAGTTATTAAATTTTTTATATATTTCATTAAGTAAATACAATAGTAATAACCTTGGTGAAGGATTAAATAAATCCAAAGAAGAACCCAATCTATTAGGTATTCAAAAGAGTCCTTCATTAGGAATTTCCAAAAGTCCCAATGGGTCGCAACCGACTTCACCAAGAGCACCAGGTAAATCCCGTAATTATTTGGTATCATATTTAAACGTCAATTTTTTTTTTGTTAATTCAAATTTCATTCTAAAGATTAATTTGCATTTGATGCGATAAAGATAACATCGTGCTTGGTCCTCCAAAGATGAATTTCGCATCTTCCTCAATTGGGGGATTAAAAAACACCAACGAAGATAAATCATCACAAGTAAGGGCTGGCAGGTCCGAGGGATTGCGACAACGCCAAGTGAGTGCTTCATTGGCCTTGATCTGTTTTAGAATAATATCATAATACTCAATAAACGATCGTCCGATATTGAATGTCAGGAGGACGTCTCATTTCCAAGGACCGGCGGAAAAGACTTTGAACCCCGGGCTCCTCGTGGACCTTCAGGTGGACGGGGATTCGTGGGTAGAGAAGCTCTTCGAGATCGTACTCTGACCGAAAAGCCGTATAAAGAATCAACTGGACTTTTACATCATACACATGGTGGGCGTGGACTTGGACATGGACATGGACATTCAAGACCTCACGAATCGAATACTAAGAATAATAGGAGAGATGGTAAAACAGATTTACAAATATTATATTATATATATATATATATAAGTTATATTTAAATGAAATTAATGAATCCTTATATAGGTAATATGAGTGGTAAAGAACATTTAGGTCGAATAAATTATTCTAGGCATCAACAACACCAACTGGAAGAAAGATCCGAAACACCAGAATGGTTGAACTATAACCCGCAAACTGATGAAGATTCGAAAAACGGTGAAAATGGCGAATTTGAAGATAAAAAATATTTTGATATTCAAGCTTGGAAGTCTCAAATGAAAGAACAAGATCGTGAACGTAAGGATAAGGAAAAAACAAAATCCGAAAAAGAGAAAAAAGATTCAGTTGAGAAAGGAAGAGCTCGAAGTGTTTCTCGAGCCGATACTAGCATTTCTTGGCGACCAGAAAATAAAGTCGTCATGAATGATGATTCATATTCAGTTCCCGAAATTTCAACATTTGATCCGCTGCAGAATGGCTCAAAGAAAAATAAAAATCCATCCGAGTTCGAAGGTAAAGTAAAAAAAAATTAAAATACTGACCTTCAAAGCTTATGCTTATTTCTTCCAATAATTGCTTCAACGTCTTAATTTGACTATAGAAGCTCCACCGAATTTGCCGAATGTCGATCAGCTCTTTGGCCCCGGCGGGATTGATCTTAACGCTCCTTTAGATCCTGGTTCTTCTGCCTTTAATAAATTTCTTTCACAGCATAAACTTGCAATGGCAGAAGATAATGTGCCAAAAGTTGGTGTTAAAAGTATAGAAACAAACACACGGGAACATGGAACATCACGTTTCGCCAGGTTTTTTACTAATAATTCTGACGAAAATTCTCAAGAAAATGATAATCCTGAAAAAAATTCAAGATTTCCAATATCTACTACACAAAGTTCAAACGAGTCAAAACCTGTACCGATTACCCTTGACACATTATTTCAAAGTTCAGTATCACCGTCTACTACGGCGCCTCTTTCACCACGAATAAAATCAAATGACGGTGCTGGTGCACGAATGCTCACAGAAGATGAAGTATTACAAACTCTTGGTGCAAAACCTACACTTAAACCAGAAATCAAAGAAAGGAATCACGAAGATGAAGCTGCTATGTTCAAAATAATCGCAGCTTTGAAAAAGGGACCTGTAAGCTAACTTATCTTCATTTAAATATCTACTATTAAAATTATTAAAATATTATTCTAACCATTTAATAATAGTCTACAGAAGTACCAAGACAACCACCATCTACCTTACCCACCGTATCCACCGTTTCATCAAACCATCCTCAAGATCCTCAACATTCCGCAATACCACAACCAGGGTTACCCTTTAATGATCCATCTATTATCAGTGCACAAAAATCAAATCCTATGATAAAAACTGGTCAACCTCAACCCAAAGGTGAAATGTCAAGCAGAAATATAGGATTTTCTGAATTGCCGGCATCCGATTCTGTTAAAAAAATCAATATGCTCTTTGGGGGAAATGTTCCTACTTCTGTATATCGACAGTTGAGTTCCAGGTCAGATAATGGTTCAAGAGAATCTTCAACCGCATCTTCACCGGCATTGAAATTCAATGCCAAACCTAATGTTTCAAACATTTCAAACATTTCCAATTTTCCCAACTCACCCCAATCATCTGCGCCAATTCATGATATTCATGCACCGACATTTAAATCAACCTCACCTCGTTCACCCGTTCTTCCACATCAACAAAGTCATAATCATTCTTCATATCATAACATCGTTCCCCCGTACTCTAATGGACCCAACATTTCTCAGCATTCGCATAATCGACAAGAATTTCCACCATCAGTAGGTCGTAACATACCAGTTGAACAATTGTTTAACATGATGCCACCACGTAACGTTCCTCAACAGATTCATCCACAATTTCAACAACCTCCAATGCCTGCATCTATTCCCCCACCTTTACCATATGGTTTCCAACATCAACCCGAACGATTTCCTCAACAACTTCAATTTAATGCCCCACCTATACCGCAACATCTTTCCGTACATCATCATCCGGGAATGCTACCTCCTGGCACTGAAGCTTTATTTGCTAACATGCACGGATATGCACAATTTATTCCAAATCTTGTTAATAACGCAATGACACCAAACAATATACCAGGTAAGTTAATGTTTAAAAAAACAACATTATATAAATTATATAATTATATTATGTTCACAATATCTTAATTTATTATCTTTATTTTCACAATAGGAATTCCGAATAATTCAAATATTCAACAACGCGGAATGATGACTCTGGAAGAAATTGAGAGACGAGGAGGTCTTGGTGGACGTTAATTATAATAATAAAGGATATCAATTGGATTTCGTATATTTTTCTATATATTTTTTATTATTGCTTTATCATAAAATCATCACAATTCCATCTATTCCTTTTATATTTGAGAAATACATTGTAATTATCACAACATGTGCTTATACACACAATATATACTTCAATAATATTCCTCAATTGTCATAATAATACAAAAGAATGCAAAACCTTTAAAGTGTCAGAAGATTTATATTTAATCCAAAAGATTAATTTATTCATCAAAACACTTGTAGGTAAGTTTGTGACAAGTCAAGAGCATAGATGAATATGCCTGAAGAAGAAGTTGGAATGAATCCAAAATCTAAAGACAAACCAAAATATATTCCATATTTATATCATAATTAAAATAATCAAATTATGATGATACATTTTTATTACAACTAGGTAGAAAATAAAATATATTAAGTATTGGTTATGTAACCAAATGATTATATAATTATATAGTTTTAAAGACTTCAAAAAAAAAAATATATATAAATATTTTTTTAATAGATTAATTGAATAAAAATCAAAACATTACACAAGAAAGGTGAAAAGATATCTCTTTGATTTTGATAAAATCTAAATTTAAAATAACTATATATGAATATATTATTAACACAAGAAAAATTAGATAATTGTTAAAGGTTTTTAAAATGTAGACTAGGATTTTTCATATTAATTAAATATATTTTTATGAGAATCCTTAAGAATGATAATTGCAGAGCAATAAATATTTATTTTTATTTTTTTTAAATAAATTAAAAATTTCCTATCTTTATATTCATTTATTTTGAATGAAGTTGTGTGAAATCACACTAGTCAAATAAACAAAAACAGGTAAAATTTTTGATGCAAATAGGCAAGAAAATTTGCAAATAAACAAAGAGATTTATAAATAATTTGCAAATAAGCAGGAAAATTTGTAATGATTTACAAATAGGCAAGAAGATTTGTGACTGATTTGTGAAATTGCATCCAATTTGTAAATAAGCTAAACCAATTTGTATGTCAATTTTTGATAATTTAACTTGTACCAAATCTAATATCACAAATGTAAAAAGTTTATTTGCAAAATCGTATCTTGAATTTTTAACATTATAATAATAGCAAGAAAAAGATTGATAATTAGCAACTAAAATAATTAATATTTCCAGACAGAACAATATTTGCATTTATATTTCTTCCTTATGTTATATCCTTAATTCTTTTTGTTAAACATTGAAAATAAACATATTAATTGCGTTATGTAAACAAACAATTTACTTCTTTCTATTAACAATTCTTCAAGCTCAAATGAAAAATAATTTTAGAAAAATAATATAAATAAATTTTTGAAGAATTGTACTTATTTACAATTGTTATATTTATTTTTTGTTTAGAATATCCTTTGATACAACTGTTAATTTTTTGCCAATATTCAATATAATAAATAAGTATATATTGAAAAAAAGTTAAACATAAGTACAAATATATTTTTGTTTTTGTGTTATAATTTTATCATAAGCTTTTTTAATTTAAATTTTTTGTTTATAATTTTTTTTGTTTATTTTTTTTATTAAATCTCTTTATTTATATTATGTTTTTGTTGTTGTTATTATTTTTTTTAATGTTTCTTTAAAAAAGTAACTTTATTAATAAATTTATATTGCATCAGGAAATTTTAATAGGCGTAATATTCCGTAATTATTACAAAATGTAAAATTTCCGTAATTTATACGGAGATTTCCCCTGTAATATTACATATATCTCCGAAAGATTTTGATACATAATAATTTTACCCGTAAAATCACCAATTTCTTATGTCTCGAAAAAATTCTGCAAGATTTCATAACTTTCTACGTATTTATTACACTTCAAAAAAATTACACCTCGAAAAATTCTGTAATTTTTTCTCAGCTTAATTTTTTTTTACAAAAATATTTTTTACTTTCAAATCTTCGTAATATAAATTTTTGCACTTTTTTATGAATATTTACAGAAATATATGCAACTAAAAATTATATATTGCAAAAAAATTTATTTTTAATTTATTGTTCTCAGAATTCTTTGAATGATAATAAATTATAACATAAAATATTTCAGATATTTATAAATAAAATATAATACTAAATAAATATAATACTAAATAAAATATAAAAAATGTTAAAATTAAAAATATTCATATTTTAAAAATTTCAGATTATTACGCAAGACTATTACTTCGTAACTGAAAGCTTTGTCCTGTAAATATAACTTCATCTTCATATTCCTCTTTTCTTTCCTCTCTTTCCTTTTCTTCTTTTTCTTCTTCTTCTTCCTCCTCTTTTTCCTTCTTCTCCTCCTCTCCTTCCTCATTATCTAACCCAATAATTTGACCTTCTTCTAGCTTTTTCTATAAAAAAAATAAATTTTTTAATATTTAATATAATATTAAATTTTTTTTTATATTTCTTACTTACTTTCTTAACTTTCATAATTTTGCGTATCTCTTCATTATTGATTTTGATTAATTCAGTTTTCGGATTCAACATATATTGATATACCGCCATTCCAAACGCAATTTTTTCTTTTGTTAATTTTTTAAAATTTGGTTGTATTTTTTGTATAATCCTAGCATATCAGGTCATTTCTTTATCACTATTAATACATTGATAAAGTCTTTCATACGCATTTTTTAGTTTTTCCAAATCTTTCCACTCCTTTATTTCTTAGAGAACAGATTTTGTATCAATATATGGAAGTTCGTACTTCCCAAATACTGCGAAAAGAGCAGACCTTACTCTATTCGCAATTGACTCTCTTAAACTTCGATGTTTAGCTAATAACTTTAAAAGTTTTTAAAACAATATGTTATATTTTAATATTATAATTTAAAATAATTTAAGTAAATAATTTAAATAAAACTTACAGGGCTTTGAATATATTTTGTGTAATAAGAGCTCCAACGTTTGTTTTTCCAACCCTCGAAATATTCACAAAATTTCAATTCAGCACAACCACATCAGTAAATTTTTTTAAACGTAAACCTTCGAAGTCCTTTACTCCGATAACCTTTAAATACCTCCAACATAAACGTAATATTTACGAAGATTATTGGTATCGAAAACCTTCATTTTTATTAATAAAATATAATATTCCAGAGGTCATTGATATCAATAACCTTCAATAACCTTTACTTTATCATAATAAACATAATATTTGTGAAGGTTATTGGTCCGATAACCTTCAATAACCTTTGAAAACGAAATTATTACAATAACCTCCAACATAAAAAATTTCCTAATGCAGTAGCAACAGATTTTAAATAACTTTCATTCAGATAGATTCTTTTATTTATAGCAGAATTTGCAACTTTCCAAACGAATTTCTATTTCAAAGTATTTCGAAGTATTTTGAAATATTTTGAATTAATAACAAATGTTTCAATAAAAAAAGCTTTATAACAAATGTAAACACTTACATTTATAAATTCATTTTCAGTTGTATAATCTGATTCGATTCCACTTGATGCCAATAATTTCCATATGTCAAAGATTTCTCTTTCTATCTTAATTTATATTTGTCTACTATTCATCTCTTCAAATTTATTTAGGAAATAATTGATATCTTTATGTGTAAATGGGGAATCATCTATAAAAAGAATTGTTTTAAAATTTTTGTATATTGCAAATATTTTCGAAGACTTTCGAAACATTACCATCAGAATAATAATTTTTTATAGCTCCAGTAACTGTTTTTTGCTTTTTTCTTGAAGATGCTTCTACAACTTCTTCTAATTTTATTAATATTATTGACATTGTTGATATTGTTGGTATTGTTGCTGTTGGTGTTGTTGCTGCTGGTGTTGTTGCTGCTGGTGTTGTTGTTACAGGTGTTGTTGAGATTGTTAATGATGCAGATTGTTTATGATCCTTTTTAACAAATTTTGATTTTCCAGTTAAAAGACCAGAATAAAATTCATCTTTTTTTTTTTATTTCTTTNTTCAGTTGTATAATCTGATTCGATTCCACTTGATGCCAATAATTTCCATATGTCAAAGATTTCTCTTTCTATCTTAATTTATATTTGTCTACTATTCATCTCTTCAAATTTATTTAGGAAATAATTGATATCTTTATGTGTAAATGGGGAATCATCTATAAAAAGAATTGTTTTAAAATTTTTGTATATTGCAAATATTTTCGAAGACTTTCGAAACATTACCATCAGAATAATAATTTTTTATAGCTCCAGTAACTGTTTTTTGCTTTTTTCTTGAAGATGCTTCTACAACTTCTTCTAATTTTATTAATATTATTGACATTGTTGATATTGTTGGTATTGTTGCTGTTGGTGTTGTTGCTGCTGGTGTTGTTGCTGCTGGTGTTGTTGTTACAGGTGTTGTTGAGATTGTTAATGATGCAGATTGTTTATGATCCTTTTTAACAAATTTTGATTTTCCAGTTAAAAGACCAGAATAAAATTCATCTTTTTTTTTTTATTTCTTTTATAAAATAAAAGCATTTTCTTTTAATTTATTTTTTTTGTTACTATTTTTCTAAATTAAAAAACTATTTACTATTATATTTATTTTAAAATTATTTTAAAATTATTAGAAATATTCGAAAATATTTAAAGAAACAAAATGGAATTTTAGTTTTTTATATATTATTTTCTACTATCTAAGTATGATGAATTATTTCAAAATTCTTTATTATTATATTCCTCAATTAGATACACTGGTCGAAAATTTATAAAAACTACACCTATCGGGTACCAGATAGGTGTAGTATCCGTGCCTAATATCGTACACATATCAGGTACCCGATAGGTGTAAAAAATGTTTTTTTACACATATCGGGTACCCGATAAGTGTGAAAAATATTTTCTCACACCTATCGGGTACCCGATATGTGTACGATATTAGGCACGGATACTACACCTATCTGGTACCCGATAGGTGTAGTTTTTATAAATTTTCGACCAGTGATAGTTATTATCTAATTGCTATTATTAAAATGTAATAATAATTCATAATATTACATCTCTGCAAATTACTCATAATTAGATATCTCTGCAACTTACAAAATTAATTAAAATCATATTTGTTATTAGCAACAAATTTTCTGATTTTTAATTAAACAATACTAAAATTTTCGAATATTATATTTAATTATATGATTATAATTTATATTTATTTTCTTTTTCAAAAAAAAATATAGATAAAATAATTATATATTTTTAAAAATAATGTAAATAACACTGGTCAAAAATTTATAAAACCTACACCTATCGGGTACCAAATAAGTATAGTATCTGTGCCTAATATTGTACACATATCGAGTACCTGATAAGTGTGAGAAAACATTTTTCACACTTATCGGGTACCCGATATATGTAAAAAAATATTTTTTACACCTATCAGGCAGTGTTGTCAAGGGACACTACGGGACAATGTTGGGACAAAAATTATTTTTTTAAAAATATAAATAATACAAAATTGTATTATAAAAATTTACTTTGACCTATTAATTAAAGTTGTTTAAAATTAATTTTTATACATATCTATAAAGTTTTAGTATCTATTTATAAACTATTTAAGGGTAGAGACATTGGGACATGGGACATAGGGACAGTCGAAAAAGCTAGGGACATGCAAATTTGACAACACTGCTATCGGGTACTCGATATGTGTACAATATTAGGCACGGATATTACACCTATTTGGTACCCGATAGGTATAGGTTTTATAAATTTTCGACCAGTGTAAATGTGAAATAAAGATTGAATTTATTAATATAAAATAATAATGTTTTTTTTTTTAAAATATAATAATACGGAACATTCCGAAATAATACAACTTAAAATAGATATTTATTTACTAAATATTCATTAGTCTTATCAAATCGAGGAACTATATGAACTATATCTTCTATTGCTTCTATTTTTATAAAATTGTATACCTCCGTCAATTTTAACAAAAAACAGCTATAAACAAATAGAGTTCTTTTAGATATAAAATCGTACCATTGTATAAGTGCAAGATATAATGATTTTTTTTTCTTTAAAAATACTTCTATTATAAGTAATGTCTAAATAAATAAAATAAAATAAAATCAAATAATTTATATATTTTATTAATTAGAATTATTGTATACCTGNGGACAGTCGAAAAAGCTAGGGACATGCAAATTTGACAACACTGCTATCGGGTACTCGATATGTGTACAATATTAGGCACGGATATTACACCTATTTGGTACCCGATAGGTATAGGTTTTATAAATTTTCGACCAGTGTAAATGTGAAATAAAGATTGAATTTATTAATATAAAATAATAATGTTTTTTTTTTTAAAATATAATAATACGGAACATTCCGAAATAATACAACTTAAAATAGATATTTATTTACTAAATATTCATTAGTCTTATCAAATCGAGGAACTATATGAACTATATCTTCTATTGCTTCTATTTTTATAAAATTGTATACCTCCGTCAATTTTAACAAAAAACAGCTATAAACAAATAGAGTTCTTTTAGATATAAAATCGTACCATTGTATAAGTGCAAGATATAATGATTTTTTTTTCTTTAAAAATACTTCTATTATAAGTAATGTCTAAATAAATAAAATAAAATAAAATCAAATAATTTATATATTTTATTAATTAGAATTATTGTATACCTGTGCATAACAAATTCCATTATCAGATTGATATTCAAAAAGTTTTTCATCATTCATAGTTACAGAGATATTACTAAACCATGGTCGCTTGTAAAACATGTTTGTTATACGTAATATTGCATGATTTTCCAAAGTTACAGATCTATATATTTTTATATGACAACCCTGTGTAGTTGAAATCTTAAGCAGATTAAAATATAAGTCCAAACTTTGAATAAAATGGTCTAAGCCTTTTATCATTTTTTCATCTAAATTTGTTTTATTTTTATATTTATTAATAAATTCAAAAGTTTTTGAAATATCAAATTCAAATAATTTCGAAGAATAATTAAATTTGAGTAGAATTTTGAACTTTTTTTTAAAGTTGTTTTGCTTAATTATCGCTTTTCTCCGTATCTAAATAAAAAAATTTTTTATTAGAAATTTTTCATTATTTTTATAATTTTACATGATAATTTATGTTAATATTTACGGTTTTCATCATTTGTTCTTTTACATCTTTTTTATTACTGAGACGATATGAAATTTTGACATATGTCTTGTGTAAGGCTTCGTAAGTTTCAGTAGTATATCCATTTATGGTCCTGAATTCACAAATAGTATCAACAATATGATGAACCTATGAATGTAACTTTGGCAGTTTAAAATCAGAATTCAAAAATTGACCAAATAATTTAATAAATAGATTAGCCTATTTTTCAATTGCTTCCTGAAAATTTTTCAGATCACTTTCTTTAAACGTTTTCTGTTGACTTAATAAGTACATTTCGTTCCATTTCACATAAACTTCTGAAAGATCCTTATTTAATAAATCATCAATTACAAATACCATCACCTTCATAATATTTCTATAATTATCTGCTATTAAAAGAGCTATTGATTGTAATCCTCCTGAAAATATTTTTAGTTCCAGATGCTTTAGAATTAATGTAATTTTCCAGTTCATTTTATCCACTAATGATCTTTCTTCAAATTCCAATAATAATTTTTTAGTAAACTCTATTTGCACTGGTCGAATAAACAAAAATTAGAATCCTATTGATGGCGCAAATATACATAAATCGGATGTCCTATTTGTGAAAATTCATAAATTGGAAATTCCTATTTATAAATTGGAAAAAATTGACTGCCTATATTTAATAAATCTTAGCAAATTTAGTCATCAATCAGAATCCTATTCATGATAAAACCATCCTATTTTTTTCCATTCGACCAGTGTTGATAGCGATACAAATTTAAATCCAAGTGATGCATTCTATCAGGTACAGTGACAACGTAAATATTTATATTTCTAAATTAAAAATAATATAAAGTTAGAATGTATTCAACAATATAAAAGAGTATCACAAAAACTTACAGAATATTTCAAAAATAATTGAAAACTGATTTCAAACTAGTTTTTTCAGTTGTATCGTTATTATAATATTGCAACATATTTTTTTTGTTACGAAGTACCATCTGATCATCCCTTAAATGTATATTATTTAAATTTTCTTTTGATACTAGACAAAAATGGCAGGAATAGTTTGAATTTGTTGATTTATAAGTTAACGAAAAAGTACATGCTTCTGGCCAATCACATATTATTGTGAAAACTTTCGGAAAAAACCAGAAAATTTCGTTATCAATTTTTAATTCAATGCCATCGCCATTATTATCATCATTTGTAAATAATAGATCCAAAAGAAATTTAATAGAATTGTGAAAAGTTTCACAAACTAATTTTTTAAATTTAGAGGATTTTTTTTCTCTTTTATCTTTAGCAGATAAAATCGGAAGGTACCCCAATAACTGTTTGGCATCTTCTTTATTTCTTCTCCATGTGAGAATATTACCAAGAGAAATGTATATAGGATGAAATGACCCCTTACTCAAGATGTTAGTTGTAGTTGCATCTGAATAAAGAATGATAGACAAAATGTATGCTACCGATGGGATTGATTCTTTCGCTTTTTTCTACCAGTTTTCAGTATATTGTTCTGCATATGATTGTTCATTTTGAATCTATAATAATATGTATAATATGTTTAGTGATCTTTAACTTGTGTCAGTATAAACAATGAATAAAATTTTTTATCTCCAATTTTTTATAATTATACACAAAAAGCTGGGAAATTTTTGGATTTGATAAAAAATTTTCTATACATTTTATAACTGGTTGATAATCTTTATTATTATGCACTAATATACGATGTTTATAATATAATAATCGTGATAAATTCATTTTATCCATATACTTTCAGCCAGTTTCAATATTTTTAGGAAAGGGAGAAATGGATAAATTGAAATGCTTATTAAAAAATTTGATAATTGCATTGCAGCTTTGTTATTTAAATTATATTTTATAACAAGAGTTATCAAATCGGCATAAGATTCATTTGGAAACTTTTCAACATCTGAATCTTCATTTCGTGAACTTTCACTTCTGACATCTAAGTCTTCATTCTGTAAACGTTCGATATTTGAATCTTCATTTTATAAATTTTTGACATCTGAGTCTTCATTTCGCAAACTTTCGAACAAAATTTCTTCAAAACATTCTAAAATATTACTGATAACTTCTAATGAAACTGAAGCATTAGCATCATAATCACTATATTCAAATAGATCTGTTATCTCTGAACCTGATGCATCAGGAATTATATAAAGGCGTTCTAGTATACAATAAGTACGAAAAGTATTTATTGCGTTCGATATACGCCATTTTATTGCATATTACAAACGTTACGTTCTAGAACGATCCGTTTTACAACGTTTTACGAATGATAAGTATTAATAATGTTATATAACGGATCGTTCTAGTACAGTTTGCGAACTATCAGTATTAATAACGTTCTAGAACGATCCGTTCTAGAACGTATTACGAACGATATAAACTAATAACGTTATATAACGTATCGTTATACGAAATATCAGTATTAATAGTTATTTAATGGATTGTTCGAAAACGTTATTGATTATAATAGTGTGTATCGTATAAAAAATCAACTCTTATAGTTTGCAATACACTATATTATAGATCGATATATAACGATTATATTTATTATTATTTTTTTTGTTCAGAGCATAACGAAGGATATTATATTTCTTTTGTCACATGCAAACGAAGAGATCATATTTATTTATTTTGTCACAACATATAGTAGAAGTTTTCGTAAAATATAATAAATATTTAATACAAAAATAAAATTATTTATTGTAAAAAATTATATATTAAAATTTTTATTTTTCCTTACTATTTTATTAAATTATTAGATACTTTATCTTATGTATTTAATAATTTAATGATTATTATTTAATGAATACGATAATTAAAAATAGCAATATATTGTGTATTGTTTTAATGAATACGATGATTAAAAATGGCAATATATTGTGTATTGTGTATTACAGTCAAACTCACCATGTAAATTGTATATCCTACCATGGGATCATGCATTAAGAGGAGTTATGCATTTAGAGGAGATGCATTCAGAGGAGTTTTTTTGTATTTCGAATAAGGCTTTGTTTTATAATTAATACGATGATAATTTAATTATAATTTAATGATAATTTAATGATAATTTAATGATAATTTAATGAGTATTATTTAATAATGAATGCGATATTAAAAATAACGATATATTGTGTATTATCTCGAAATAAGGAATTCTTTTATGATCTATACGATTATAATTTAATAAGTATTATTTAATAATTAATACGTTTATTAAAATAGCGATACATTGCATTATATTTTAAATTATTAAATGTATTATTGTATATCGAAGGTATATTTGCATTGTTTACTATCATTTTAAAAATAATATTTTCAAAAGTTATTTAAGGATGAAGTTTTCTTCTAAGTCTTTCAATTCAAAAAAAATTTATTTCAAGAAAATAACAATATTTTTTCAGAATAAATTATAAATAAACCTAATATTTTATATTATTAAGACAACATGAGTAGAATGCGTAATAGAAGTATATTTGCTTCTGCCATTGCCGGATTACCAGCATTCACCACACCAAGCACATCAATCGCATCAAGACGCACAAGACCCGGAACAGAACCAACTGCACCGTTTGTAGTCGAAGAAGAAGAAGAAAGAGAAGCAACTAGAAAAGAAATTAGTAATTAAATATTTATTCATTTTATTTATTGATATATTAATATTATTATTAAAATTAATTTTTACAATTTTAAGATGTTTCAGAAANAAGTTTTCGTAAAATATAATAAATATTTAATACAAAAATAAAATTATTTATTGTAAAAAATTATATATTAAAATTTTTATTTTTCCTTACTATTTTATTAAATTATTAGATACTTTATCTTATGTATTTAATAATTTAATGATTATTATTTAATGAATACGATAATTAAAAATAGCAATATATTGTGTATTGTTTTAATGAATACGATGATTAAAAATGGCAATATATTGTGTATTGTGTATTACAGTCAAACTCACCATGTAAATTGTATATCCTACCATGGGATCATGCATTAAGAGGAGTTATGCATTTAGAGGAGATGCATTCAGAGGAGTTTTTTTGTATTTCGAATAAGGCTTTGTTTTATAATTAATACGATGATAATTTAATTATAATTTAATGATAATTTAATGATAATTTAATGATAATTTAATGATAATTTAATGAGTATTATTTAATAATGAATGCGATATTAAAAATAACGATATATTGTGTATTATCTCGAAATAAGGAATTNATAAATTATAAATAAACCTAATATTTTATATTATTAAGACAACATGAGTAGAATGCGTAATAGAAGTATATTTGCTTCCGCCATTGCCGGATTACCAGCATTCACCACACCAAGCACATCAATCGCATCAAGACGCACAAGACCCGGAACAGAACCAACTGCACCGTTTGTAGTCGAAGAAGAAGAAGAAAGAGAAGCAACTAGAAAAGAAATTAGTAATTAAATATTTATTCATTTTATTTATTGATATATTAATATTATTATTAAAATCAATTTTTACAATTTTAAGATGTTTCAGAAAGTTATATGAAACGATTAATAGCAAAAATCGATTCACTTGATAAAAAAATGGATTCCCTTTTAAAAGAACAAATAGATATTAAAAAGAGGCTCAAAAACATTGAGCTTCTATCTGAAATAAACAATGATCTGAATTTTTCAAAAGTAAGTATTTCAACTAATTTATACGTTATATTTTAACATATTATTAATATTTATGATAATTTTAAATAAGGATGTAATTACCCGAGTCACAACGAATGTTTTTAAAGTAAATATATTTCCTTCTGAGAAGAATTTAAAAGAAGAAACTGAAAGCGTTATCAGGAAAAGCTTTCCGGATATTTACGAATCAATGGACTCGCGGCACCATTCAAGTTTTTTCAAAAAAATAAAAACTAAAGTAAGAACTATTTATTAAATAAAAAACGGTATATTTCGTTTTATTTTATTATATTAAATATTTTTATTAATAGTTGCTAGAAAACCTTCGTGGAATGCGAGGTGAAATCGCTTCCTGGGTCAAGTCAGCAATTTTTGAAATCTTTGGAAAATCTTAACTCCCTCGCATAGATTTCCAATCCTCCCCGGCGGAGATTAATTCTTGGAAGTCAGACCAAAGAGTTAAAGACGCCTACCGCAACCTATTTGAAGTTTTTTCAGATAATTGTACATATATGGAAATTATTTTAGATAGAGTTTGGAGATCTAAAAAAAAAATCTCTAATATGTATATTGCGTGGGGTGTCGCAATAGCNCCCGAGTCACAACGAATGTTTTTAAAGTAAATATATTTCCTTCTGAGAAGAATTTAAAAGAAGAAACTGAAAGCGTTATCAGGAAAAGCTTTCCGGATATTTACGAATCAATGGACTCGCGGCACCATTCAAGTTTTTTCAAAAAAATAAAAACTAAAGTAAGAACTATTTATTAAATAAAAAACAGTATATTTCGTTTTATTTTATTATATTAAATATTTTTATTAATAGTTGCTAGAAAACCTTCGTGGAATGCGAGGTGAAATCGCTTCCTGGGTCAAGTCAGCAATTTTTGAAATCTTTGGAAAATCTTAACTCCCTCGCATAGATTTCCAATCCTCCCCGGCGGAGATTAATTCTTGGAAGTCAGACCAAAGAGTTAAAGACGCCTACCGCAACCTATTTGAAGTTTTTTCAGATAATTGTACATATATGGAAATTATTTTAGATAGAGTTTAGAAATCTAAAAAAAAAATCTCTAATATGTATATTGCGTGGGGTGTCGCAATAGCTCAACTTTTTTTGAATCCCAAGGTAAAGGGGATTCAAATTTCAGAAAATTTATTAAAAAAACAAATGAAAATAAATTTTGTAAGTGTATTGTTAAAAATCGTAATATTTCGTTATAAATGATTTTTAATATAATTTTATATTTTTTAGCGGAAACTTCAAAATAAACTGCCATTAAAGCCTCATCAGGAAATTTTTTATGTCAGAGATTATTGTAATAATTTCATTTTCAAAGGTTATTGAAGGTTATCGGACCAATAACCTTTGCAAATATTACGTTTATTATGATAAAGTGAAGGTTATTGAAGGTTATCGATATCAATAACCTCCGGAGTATTACGTTTTATTAATAAAAATGAAGGTTTTCGGTACCAATAACCTTCGTAAATATTACGTTTATGTTGGAGGTATTCGAAGGTTATCGGAGTGAAGGACTTCGAAGGCTTACGTTTAAAAAAATTTACTGATGCTGGAGATGGAGAGTTAGAAGCGGAACATACAACCGAAGAGGAATCCGAAGAATGGGAGGAGGAGGAAAGAAGTTCAAAAAGGAGAAGAACCTCTGGAGGTCGTGTTCTTTCTCCTCGGCTTGGTTCTGGTTCTCCTCGGCTTGGTTCTTCTCAGCTTGTTTCTCCTCAGCTTGGTTCTTCTTGGCTTGCTTCTTCTCGGCCTGTTTCTCTTCGGCCTGTTTCTCCTCGGCCTGTTTTCCCTCGGCTTTTTAAATCTCCTGATACTCCTGATACTACACGAGAAGAAGGTGATACAACAGGTGGTGATACTGAAGGTGCTGAAATAGTAGGACAATAGTAGAAATAATAAATTTGCGTTATATAACGCTATATAATTTAATTATATTATTTATATTATTTAATATTTTTTATTATAATATCATTGTACAAAAAATATTAAGTTCATTTTAATATTATCCCCGTTGACACGAGAAAATAAACAAATAAATAATATAATTAATAAATAAAAAATAAATTTTAAAATATAATTAAATATTTTTTTTTAAATTATTTCATTTAGTTCTATAATAATATTATTCACGTCTACAAGGATGACATTATAAATTGACTTTCTAGCTGTCTCTTTCGCTCCAGGCGTATATCTATTCATAGAAGAAGCCGCGACGATACCAATAGTTCTATTCGATTGTCGACTAAGAACTCCTTCTATTTGATTTATTATACTGCGATCTATAATAATCAATTTTATTATTTATGAAAAAAATAATAATATTTTTGAAAAAAAATAATAATATTTTGTAATATATAAATATATAGATACCTATATTTTTTGTTCTCCAATTTTTACATTTTATTATAAATTTTACACCTTTTTTCATTTCTTTAATATCTATTCCTTTATCACCCGGCCCACTAAAAATATGTTTAATTAATAATGAATATTTGTATCATTGTTATCAAGGATAAGAAGGACGTTCTTTATATGTTATATCAAATACAAAGGCCACAGAGTGCTTCCTGTTCTTTACTACTATATGTTTGATTCACCATAAAAGACCCGCTTTGATTTAACCCCACATACACGTCGGACGGTCTTCACAAATGGAGGGTACTCGTGTGGCAGCGTAAATTTCAAACATATAAATAACTCAACAAATATTCAGTGAAAGGATATAACTCACCTTGTTATTTTACATTTAATATTCGCATCTGTTAACAATTTTTCTATTTTCATTTCAAAATTTTTATCTTTTTGTACGGGAGAATTTTCTTTTTGTTGAAATTTAGTCATTTTGTTGAGTTTAGAAAAAAATAATAAAAACAATTATAATAAATGATACTTATTTTAAATCGCGAAGATACAAAATAGGTAATAAGATATGAAAAACAATATTTAGATTGTAGTGTAACAATATTCTTTGATCAAAATCAATAAATTAAAAAAAGATTGTAGTGTAACAGATTAAATGTAACAATATATAAAATACATTAATAAATTTGCGTTATATAACGCTATATATTATTATAATAACTATTATTTATTATCTATTTATAAAATTTTTTATTATCTATTTATAAAATTTAAAATAAAAATTTATTTACTAAAAATTCGTTATCTATATTAAAACGTGGAATAATATGTATTATATCATTTATTGCTTCTATTTCTATTAAATTACAAATATTTGTTTTTTCTAATAATGGGCATTCGTATAAATATGGATTTACCGATGATTTGAAATCATACCACTGCACGAATGCGAGATGCATTGGTTCTTCATAATTCATTATTATTTCAGTTATTAAAAGAACCTATTTATAAAATATTAATAATAATTAAATATTCATCATTATTTCACAAGATATTAATTTTGATCTTTACCTGAGCAAAGCATACACCATTATCTGATGTGTATTCAAAGATTTCATCTGGATTCATTTCAACTGCAATATTACTGAATATAGGTCTTTTATGGAATTTATTGTTTGCACGCATTTTTGCACCATATTTTAACGTCACACCACTATATATGCGAAATTTTATATCAATTTCTTCATGTTTAGATAGTTTTTGATCATAGAAATCTAGATATGCATCTAAACTATACATGTCGTCAAAACTATTGAATTGAGTCAGACGCAATTAAAATTGAGAAAAATTGGAGTTGAGTCAAGTCAAATTTTAATTTTTACTAGTAATTGACGCAATTAGTTGAGTCAGACGCAATTAAAAATTGAGATTTTAAGAGTTGAGTCAAGGTCAAATTAGTTTTGACGACATGTATAATCTAAACTATACATGTCGTCAAAACTAATTTGGCCTTGACTCAACTTTTAAAATTTCAATTTTCAATTGCGTCTGACTCAACTAATTACGTCAATCACTAATAAAAATCAAAATTTGCTTTGACTCAACTCCAATTTTTCTCAATTTTAATTGCGTCTGACTCAATTCAATAGTTTTGACGACATGTATAATCTAAACACTTCAAGAATTTTTCGAAGCCAAGTTTCATTTCTTTTTCGAGGTCAAGATCATTCATTCTTGTTTGGATATAAATTTCAGCATTTTGTATACAAAATTCATATAATTTTTTTGAATATTTTAATGCTATTGGGGTTTTTGGTATTTCTTTTGAGGAACTTTCTATTATGATAGCTTTGCGACGAATCTAAAGAAAAATGTATTAATATAAATTTAATAACGTTATATAACGATTTTTACCAAAAAAGAATACTTATAATTTTCATTATTTGTTTTTCAATTTCTTTTTTATTTGTTAATTTATAAGGCTTTTTGACATAATCTTTATGAAGGCTTTCATATGTTTCTGTTGTATACCCATTAATGGCACCAAATTCACGAATTGAAGAGCAAATATGGAACACCTACGAATGTAATTTGGGAAATTGAAGCTTAGATGATGAATATTCTTCAAATAGTTTAATAAAAAGTTTTGCCTATTCATTTATTGATTCCTGAAATTAATTAGAGAAAATTTTAATATGCAACGAATTAAAATATTGTATAAAGATATGTATTGTTACCTGCAGACAAGTAATATCAGATTCTTCATAATTTTCTTTTCTTGATAATAAATACATTTTATTCCATTTTAAATATATTT
>PQFF01000131.1:592735-610776 GCA_003547095.1 Diversispora epigaea
ACTAATTTGGCCTTGACTCAACTTTTAAAATTTCAATTTTCAATTGCGTCTGACTCAACTAATTACGTCAATCACTAATAAAAATCAAAATTTGCTTTGACTCAACTCCAATTTTTCTCAATTTTAATTGCGTCTGACTAGGACCCCGAGCAATCTATAAATAGGTCACATTAGAGTTTGCTTAGCTATCATAGTAAAATTTTTAAAAAGTTGCTTATTTTTAATTAAAATTTAAAAATTTACTTACAAAAATTATATTTTTCCTTTCTTATTTCCTAATTTAGTATTATCTGACCTATTCATAGATTGCTCGGGATCCTGTCTGACTCAATTCAATAGTTTTGACGACATGTATAATCTAAACACTTCAAGAATTTTTCGAAGCCAAGTTTCATTTCTTTTTCGAGGTCAAGATCATTCATTCTTGTTTGGATATAAATTTCAGCATTTTGTATACAAAATTCATATAATTTTTTTGAATATTTTAATGCTATTGGGGTTTTTGGTATTTCTTTTGAGGAACTTTCTATTATGATAGCTTTGCGACGAATCTAAAGAAAAATGTATTAATATAAATTTAATAACGTTATATAACGATTTTTACCAAAAAAGAATACTTATAATTTTCATTATTTGTTTTTCAATTTCTTTTTTATTTGTTAATTTATAAGGCTTTTTGACATAATCTTTATGAAGGCTTTCATATGTTTCTGTTGTATACCCATTAATGGCACCAAATTCACGAATTGAAGAGCAAATATGGAACACCTACGAATGTAATTTGGGAAATTGAAGCTTAGATGATGAATATTCTTCAAATAGTTTAATAAAAAGTTTTGCCTATTCATTTATTGATTCCTGAAATTAATTAGAGAAAATTTTAATATGCAACGAATTAAAATATTGTATAAAGATATGTATTGTTACCTGCAGACAAGTAATATCAGATTCTTCATAATTTTCTTTTCTTGATAATAAATACATTTTATTCCATTTTAAATATATTTCAGTAATTTTGTTATTTTTAATAAAATTTGGTCTTTTGGAATCTTGATAGAGATTGTCTACAATAAAAATCATTATTTTCATAAGGCTTCGGTATTCCAAAGCGGTTAGTAAGGTAAGATGTAAAAAACCGTTAGAAAACGATTTAAGATCTTGANAATATTAATAATAATTAAATATTCATCATTATTTCACAAGATATTAATTTTGATCTTTACCTGAGCAAAGCATACACCATTATCTGATGTGTATTCAAAGATTTCATCTGGATTCATTTCAACTGCAATATTACTGAATATAGGTCTTTTATGGAATTTATTGTTTGCACGCATTTTTGCACCATATTTTAACGTCACACCACTATATATGCGAAATTTTATATCAATTTCTTCATGTTTAGATAGTTTTTGATCATAGAAATCTAGATATGCATCTAAACTATACATGTCGTCAAAACTATTGAATTGAGTCAGACGCAATTAAAATTGAGAAAAATTGGAGTTGAGTCAAGTCAAATTTTAATTTTTACTAGTAATTGACGCAATTAGTTGAGTCAGACGCAATTAAAAATTGAGATTTTAAGAGTTGAGTCAAGGTCAAATTAGTTTTGACGACATGTATAATCTAAACTATACATGTCGTCAAAACTAATTTGGCCTTGACTCAACTTTTAAAATTTCAATTTTCAATTGCGTCTGACTCAACTAATTACGTCAATCACTAATAAAAATCAAAATTTGCTTTGACTCAACTCCAATTTTTCTCAATTTTAATTGCGTCTGACTAGGACCCCGAGCAATCTATAAATAGGTCACATTAGAGTTTGCTTAGCTATCATAGTAAAATTTTTAAAAAGTTGCTTATTTTTAATTAAAATTTAAAAATTTACTTACAAAAATTATATTTTTCCTTTCTTATTTCCTAATTTAGTATTATCTGACCTATTCATAGATTGCTCGGGATCCTGTCTGACTCAATTCAATAGTTTTGACGACATGTATAATCTAAACACTTCAAGAATTTTTCGAAGCCAAGTTTCATTTCTTTTTCGAGGTCAAGATCATTCATTCTTGTTTGGATATAAATTTCNCTTGATAGAGATTGTCTACAATAAAAATCATTATTTTCATAAGGCTTCGGTATTCCAAAGCGGTTAGTAAGGTAAGATGTAAAAAACCGTTAGAAAACGATTTAAGATCTTGATAGTGGGGAATTAATTTAATGCGATTATTCATTTTATCGATAAAGGATTTTCCACATTGTTCGAGAATTAAAGTTTTAGTAAAGCTTAATTGATAATGAAACAGGCCGAGATCAAGGTGATGCATTTTATCAGGTACTGTGGCAGCGTATATGTTGATATCCTTATTAAATTTTAAATTTTATTAATACTTTTATTATTTAAAATTAAAAATTTCATACTTATGGGACATTCCAAAAAAAATTTCGAACTTTTTCAATGCTAACGTTTTTTTCCGTATTATTTTTATAATGTAATTTCATATTTTTATGAGATCTTGGTTCTATTTGATTGCTATTTAAGTTTATATTTGATAAATTTTCTTTAGAAACGAGACAAAAATGACAGGGGTGATTTGATTGTGTTGATTTATATGTTAATGAAAATGTGCATGCTTCGGGCCAGTCAGAAATAATCATAGAAATTCTAGGGATACACCACAATATTCTATTATTTAACTCTANACTCCAATTTTTCTCAATTTTAATTGCGTCTGACTAGGACCCCGAGCAATCTATAAATAGGTCACATTAGAGTTTGCTTAGCTATCATAGTAAAATTTTTAAAAAGTTGCTTATTTTTAATTAAAATTTAAAAATTTACTTACAAAAATTATATTTTTCCTTTCTTATTTCCTAATTTAGTATTATCTGACCTATTCATAGATTGCTCGGGATCCTGTCTGACTCAATTCAATAGTTTTGACGACATGTATAATCTAAACACTTCAAGAATTTTTCGAAGCCAAGTTTCATTTCTTTTTCGAGGTCAAGATCATTCATTCTTGTTTGGATATAAATTTCAGCATTTTGTATACAAAATTCATATAATTTTTTTGAATATTTTAATGCTATTGGGGTTTTTGGTATTTCTTTTGAGGAACTTTCTATTATGATAGCTTTGCGACGAATCTAAAGAAAAATGTATTAATATAAATTTAATAACGTTATATAACGATTTTTACCAAAAAAGAATACTTATAATTTTCATTATTTGTTTTTCAATTTCTTTTTTATTTGTTAATTTATAAGGCTTTTTGACATAATCTTTATGAAGGCTTTCATATGTTTCTGTTGTATACCCATTAATGGCACCAAATTCACGAATTGAAGAGCAAATATGGAACACCTACGAATGTAATTTGGGAAATTGAAGCTTAGATGATGAATATTCTTCAAATAGTTTAATAAAAAGTTTTGCCTATTCATTTATTGATTCCTGAAATTAATTAGAGAAAATTTTAATATGCAACGAATTAAAATATTGTATAAAGATATGTATTGTTACCTGCAGACAAGTAATATCAGATTCTTCATAATTTTCTTTTCTTGATAATAAATACATTTTATTCCATTTTAAATATATTTCAGTAATTTTGTTATTTTTAATAAAATTTGGTCTTTTGGAATCTTGATAGAGATTGTCTACAATAAAAATCATTATTTTCATAAGGCTTCGGTATTCCAAAGCGGTTAGTAAGGTAAGATGTAAAAAACCGTTAGAAAACGATTTAAGATCTTGATAGTGGGGAATTAATTTAATGCGATTATTCATTTTATCGATAAAGGATTTTCCACATTGTTCGAGAATTAAAGTTTTAGTAAAGCTTAATTGATAATGAAACAGGCCGAGATCAAGGTGATGCATTTTATCAGGTACTGTGGCAGCGTATATGTTGATATCCTTATTAAATTTTAAATTTTATTAATACTTTTATTATTTAAAATTAAAAATTTCATACTTATGGGACATTCCAAAAAAAATTTCGAACTTTTTCAATGCTAACGTTTTTTTCCGTATTATTTTTATAATGTAATTTCATATTTTTATGAGATCTTGGTTCTATTTGATTGCTATTTAAGTTTATATTTGATAAATTTTCTTTAGAAACGAGACAAAAATGACAGGGGTGATTTGATTGTGTTGATTTATATGTTAATGAAAATGTGCATGCTTCGGGCCAGTCAGAAATAATCNAAAAATTTGAGAGATTTATGAAAAGTTCTGCGAACTATATTTTTATGTTCTTCAGATTTTTTTTGAGTATCATCTTTTGCTTTTATAATAGGAAGATATGCTAATAATTGTTTTACATCTGGTTTATTTCTACGCCAGGTTATGATATTGCCCAGAGTTATAAAAATGGGGTGCAAGGTATTTTTTCCGAGAGTGTCGGTCGTTGAAGCGTCGGAATATAATATGATTGATAATAGATGTGAACCAAGTGGTATGGTTTTTTCTGTTTTTGCCCACCAATTGGCGGTATATTGCTCGTTGTAATTTCTATTATTATTTGACTATAAAATGGTATATAGTGTTAAAAAATAATAATTTATAATATTATATTGTTAAAATTAATTACCTGATCATTTTTAAAATTAAACGTAATATTATTATGTATATTATTTATTGATAAAATATTTTTAATACAATTTATTATAGGCCGATAATATATGATATAATCTTTGTTATTATATTTTAAAATTACTTTTTCTTTGTTTAATAAGTTGATTAATTTCATTCTATCCATTAGTTTTCTTCCTTGTTCTATATTTTTGGAAAGAGGTGATGTTGGTAGGTTTGAATGTTTATTAAAAAAACGTATTATTGCGTTTCCGGCTTTATTATTTAAGTTATGTTGGATAATTAATGTCATTAAATCAGAATAGGTATTGTTTGGAAATTTTGGTATGGTTTCAGTTTCTTTTTCTGCTGATTCGGATTCTTCAGATTCGTCGGATTCATTATCAGTTTTATCTGATTCAAATTCGGTTTTATCAGATTCAAATTCAGTTTCATCAGATTCAGATTCAGTTTCATCAGATTCGAATTTAGATTCTTCAATTTCAAATTCAGGTTCTCTGGATGCGGGCTCTTCATATTGTATAGATGTATGTCCTCGAATGTTAAACTATCAATATTTTGCGGACGTTCATCTATTTCAACTTTATAATTTATATTGGTTACATATATTTGATAATAATCGAAAGATTATAATAAGAAATTTTCACACTTTGTATAATGTCATTGATTCTGTTGCTTCTTGGACTAGATCTAGATTCATCATCCAATATATAAATTATTTCATTATTTCGATTATCTTTGCTATTATCCTATATAAATAAAGTATTATTAAAAATTAATAATATTATATAACAAATTTTATAATATTTCATTAATATTAATTACTTCTTGCTCAGACATAATGATATTAGATTCATTTTGAATAAAAATTTCTTCAGAACTACTTGAAGCATAATTTTCGGAACATCTTTTAACGTGCTGACTGTAAGCAAAACGGTTCGAAAGAACACGATTACAAAAAGGACATGCAAAAGCCATTATTATCGTTAAATGAATAATTAATAGGAATGGTTAATAAAATGATTCATTTAAATACTTAATACTTGTGAATTTCTAAATTTGAAAATTTATTACTTGTTTATTACTGATTTAAAACGTAATACAACGTTATTATAATTCTATATCACAAAATTATCTATATTAAATACATATTTAATCAGAATTCTTCAAGAACTTCATAAAATTTATAAATTATAAAAAGAAGTTTATTTGAAAATAATATAATACTTTCTCAAACAAAGGAAGAAAATGTCGTGAAACACGTAATATAAAAGGAATTTGTCGGATTCATAGTCATAAGATATTTTAAAAATGATACTCCTCATTACATTAAAGGAAGGAAATACATATGTAATATTATATAGAAGGAATTTGATAGGGATAGATAAACAAATCTGTGAGAAAATTAGATATTAGATTAAAAATAAAATATTCCGTTATACATCATTATTAAAAAACTAGTTATACTGTTTATGCATGATCAGGAATGATCTGCGTTATTGATTATCAAATGGTAAAATACTATTTAAACCTTTACCACAAAAAATGAAGGGATAACTTTAAGAGAAAAATTTCGAAACGAAAGTTTCGAAATTTTTTTTTAAATTATACACGCAAATAATTAATTTTTTTTTGTTTCACTTTACAATATGATGCTAAGTAATTACAAAAATCCTTTATTTACATTATTTATATTAAATATAATAAACAATATATTAATATTTTCAACTGAACTTTTCGAACAAAAACGTTATATAACGTAATACTAACGTTATATTCTAATATTTTTAAGTCAACCTAATAAAGTCCTTTTCAGAAAATACATTTTTTTTTACTTTTCAACAAAATTTTTTTTCAATTTCAACTAACTATACTTAAGAGTCAAGATAGCCTGCTGCAAATATCGCATGAGAAAAAAGAATGGTAAATATAAATATTTAATTTATTTGTTAAAGAAGTAGAGATAAATCTATATAAAGAGTATTATTTGAGATAAAATAATGTCAAAATATTATTTAAAGAAGAGAAATTATAATAATATATATATAACGAAACATTTCGTTATATATTGAAATATGTAATAAATAAAAATATATTTTATTACTATATTATACAAAGCCATGTAATACAAAAAAACCCAAAAAAAACAATAACAATAACAATGACAATGAAGAAGCACCAGAAGTAACAGTGACATCATCATCAACGCCAGTTTCAACTACAAAATCTGCTTCGGTATCCGCTCTCTTATCAAAATCAGCATCAAGATTCATAACAACAACAAAATCAACTTCAACTTCAAAATTGAAATCAAACTCAACCTTAACAAAATCAACTTGTTCTGCTTCAACTCTTACCGCGTTAACTCCTACTGCATCAACTCAATCCGCATCTTCTCTAATCCACACAAGAAGATTCCAAGAATCATTTTCATTGGATGTTGAAGCAAACAAAAAAAAGAAAACCAATAAATTTGAAGGTAATAAACGTTATATATCGGTTTAAAAGATAATTAAATATATTATAATATAATTAATGTTGAATTTCTTTAATTTAGATGAAAAAACAAATCAAAAAATAATGAATACACTATTGGAAATAAAAAAAGACATTACTGGAATAAAAAAAGAAATCTCTGAAATACACAAAAGTGTAGATAATTCCAAAGAAAAAAATAAGGAAGTGGAAGAATCATATTTAAATGTAAGAATAATGTTATACTTTATTTTTCTTTATGTATATAAATAAAAATTAATTTTAAATATTTTTACAGAAAATAGCCCAAACTGTATCGAAACCTTTTATTGAAACAGATATGTATCCGGATATTGAAAAACTAAAAGAAGAAACAAAGAACTACTTAAATTCAAATGATCCCGAATTTCTTGCAAAATGTTCAGAGAAAAAATGGGATCATTTGTTTGAAAAAAAAATTCATGGAAAGGTAAATAATTTAATTAATAATTTATCGTATATCAAATGACATTTAGTGAAATATGACGTTAGATAACGTTTTATAATATAGATGCTANATCTGCTTCGGTATCCGCTCTCTTATCAAAATCAGCATCAAGATTCATAACAACAACAAAATCAACTTCAACTTCAAAATTGAAATCAAACTCAACCTTAACAAAATCAACTTGTTCTGCTTCAACTCTTACCGCGTTAACTCCTACTGCATCAACTCAATCCGCATCTTCTCTAATCCACACAAGAAGATTCCAAGAATCATTTTCATTGGATGTTGAAGCAAACAAAAAAAAGAAAACCAATAAATTTGAAGGTAATAAACGTTATATATCGGTTTAAAAGATAATTAAATATATTATAATATAATTAATGTTGAATTTCTTTAATTTAGATGAAAAAACAAATCAAAAAATAATGAATACACTATTGGAAATAAAAAAAGACATTACTGGAATAAAAAAAGAAATCTCTGAAATACACAAAAGTGTAGATAATTCCAAAGAAAAAAATAAGGAAGTGGAAGAATCATATTTAAATGTAAGAATAATGTTATACTTTATTTTTCTTTATGTATATAAATAAAAATTAATTTTAAATATTTTTACAGAAAATAGCCCAAACTGTATCGAAACCTTTTATTGAAACAGATATGTATCCGGATATTGAAAAACTAAAAGAAGAAACAAAGAACTACTTAAATTCAAATGATCCCGAATTTCTTGCAAAATGTTCAGAGAAAAAATGGGATCATTTGTTTGAAAAAAAAATTCATGGAAAGGTAAATAATTTAATTAATAATTTATCGTATATCAAATGACATTTAGTGAAATATGATGTTAGATAACGTTTTATAATATAGATGCTATTGAAACTTCGATCAATGAGAGGTAATATGGTTGCCAAAATTAAATCGGCAATATTTTCTACCTTTGGTGAAGATTCGCTACCAAATATTAATAACAACGCTACGCAAAAAGATATAATGGATTGGAAGGAAAAAAAGAAGTTAGAAAAGCATTTGAAAAATTACATAAAAAAATAAATAATGACAACGACGAAGAAACACCAACATGATGTAATAAAATATTGCAGAAAGCATTTCCAAATCCTGATAAGGTAGGAAAACCTCTCCTCGCGTTCGCTGTAGGAGTAATTGAAATAATTCTTGATCCTGATAATGGAGATATAAAAGTAAAAGACGAAATAATGAAATCAAAAATAAGAAAAAATATAGTAAGTTTAATTTAAATATTATTAATTTATTGAAGACTCCGGAAAAAATAAAAAAAAAAGGGTTAAATATTGTTATAATTTAGGATAAAATCGAAAATGGAAATATCTATATTTCATTATTATCCTCGGAATTATCCTCAGAATCAAAAAAGGATAACAATGACAATACGAATGAAGACAACGAAGATGTTGGCGTAATTTATATTGACTCTAATGAAGAAAACGATATAAATTTATTTCAAATGGACGATGAAAGCGAAATGGAATAAAAAAATTAAGTATGTTTATTACTTTAATATTTTAAAAAAATTTGTAACGAATTAATATTTATTAATATATTTCTTTATTATACATGTAATAAAATAATATGTAATTATAATAAATGTAATATAATAATTAATAAAAGAAAATAATAAAGATTGAAAATCAAATTTTAAATTCAAAAAAAATGTAATATTTTGAAAAAATAAAAATAAATTAAATATAAAAAACGTTATTTAACGCTAAACGCTATTAAATGATGTTTAAATATTATTATATATCGCCATTTTATAGTGTAAAATGAACATTTCGTACTTTTAACATTATTAAACGCTTCTGACTAACGATATACGAACGCCGATATACAACGTTATTAATACGAAACGTTCGTAATATGTTATAAAACGGCGATATATAACGTTATATATACACCGTTCATAAACGTAGTACGAACAGCACATATTTATAGCGTACTAGAACGTTATGTTCTAGTACGTAGGTGTCATTCTAGAACGTAATACGAACGTTCCGTTCATATAACGTTATAGAACGTTATATAAAAATTACTGATGCCATCGGCCCCATTAACCCTATCGATTTCAATTATAAGTCGATGGGGCTGATGGAGTTAACGGAGTTGATCAATTGAAAATTATGATTATTATTTTTTCCCATCAACTCCATCAGCCCCATCGACCCTATCGACTTCAATTAGAAGTCAATGGGGTTAAAGAAGCTGATGGGGTCAATAGAATTAATCGTTCAAAAATTATTATTATTTTTTGTTTTAAAGAAACTTTATTTTAAATTTATTAATTAAAAAGTATCATTATATGTAATATAAAATATATGATATTTTAAAATATTTATTTATTATTTATACAGTGTGGAACCTCTATAATAGGAACTTAGAAAATCTTAAATAAAATTTGATCTACTGATCAGATTTCTTTTATATTATAGTATTTGAATGTATACATTTGGGGGAATCTATTTATGGAAAAAAATTTTTTTCTCAATTTTCTTGGTTTATGTAAGCACCATGTGATGCGATTTTAACCAATTAGAATTCAGGAATTCAAGAACACGTGACCATATTATATTAATAAGGATTGTTATAAAAAAATCTATAAAAAATAAAAATTTCATTTATAAAATTTTAATTATTTAATTTATTATAAATTGTATCAGGTACACTACAATGAGATTTATATTTTTTAACTGCATATTCTACCATTTTTACAATAATACCTTTTCTGTATATATCCATATATCTCTATGATTTACGTACATATTTTTATATTTTTAAAAGGTATAAAATATCAGAAACTGTTGAAAAATTTTTTTCAAACGAATTTCAGGTGAAATTACAATGGTTTTCTATTTTTAGTATATTCTCAAATTTGATGGGTATAATTAAATTGTGTAACTTTAACCCCAGTAAAAGTTGATCAATTTTAATCAGATCAAAATTTTAACCGATAATTCTGAAAGCTTAGGTTCTGGGCTATCATTTTCTACGGTTAGAATTTTTATTTCTATATTTGAAAAAAAAGTTTTAAGGCAAAATAGTTGATCAATTTTTACTATAACCAAGTTCCTATTATAGAGGTTCCGCACTGTAATATTTAGTTATTACATTAATTATAGTATTTGATTATTATATTATTCATCAGTAAATTTTTTTAAATGTAAGCCTTCGAAGTTCTTCACTCCGATAACCTTCGAATACCTCCAACATAAACGTAATATTTACGAAGGTTATTGGTACCGAAAACCTTCATTTTTATTAATAAAACGTAATACTCCGGAGGTTATTGATATCGATAACCTTCAATAACCTTCACTTAATCATAATAAACGTAATATTTGCGAAGGTTATTGGTCCGATAACCTTCAATAACCTTTGAAAACGAAATTATTACAATAACCTTCAATATAAAAAATTTCCTGATGTTATAGTATTTGATTATTATATTAATTATTAAATAATATAAAATATAAAATTAATTATCTTTCAATTTTAACTATGAATTTAAATACATACATGCTTCTATAGCTCGGTCACCTAATCTATTTCTACGTTTACTAATTAATTCACCAGATTTAGAAAAAGCCTGTTCACTTGGAACAGATATAGCAGGTATACATATATAATCTTTTGCAATTTTTGATAATATAGGATATTGTGATTGATGATGTTTCCACCAGTCACAAGGATTAACACTTGTTGGTTCTATTTTTACTAATAAATATTCATCAATTTTATTAAATGATTGTAAATTGTAAGATTTTTTCTTTTTTTGAAGCATTTGTTCCAATATTCCTGATGAATTTCTTTTATTTTCTGTATTTTTTTCATTATCAATTTCAGTTTCAACTGATTCTTCTCTATTTTTATAATAATCAAACTTATTAGTAAGAAATTTTTTAATAGTATCTATATTAATTTCATTTGGTAAAATTTGTGTTTTATATCGAGGATCCAAAATTGATGCCAAATATGCTGTTGAATTATAAAGCTTTTCAGATAAAGAATCAAATTTGGTGATTATTGCTTCAGCAATATTTATAATCCATATTGGTGTTGTTTCATTATTTGTGTAATTATTAAATGATCCTTTAAATAATCTAATAAAAGAAATAATGTTCCAAGAGTTGGATATTTACTATCAGACATTGCTTTAGTAAAGTCAAAGAAGGATTTTAAAAAATCACAAAAATATTGAATTTCTTTCCATTCATTTTCATTTAAATTCAATTTTGTAAAATTATTATTTATAGTTATTATTGAAATAATTATTGTCTTATTTGAAAGAAAAACTTCTAACATAGAATAAGTACTATTCCATCTTGTTTTAACATCTCTTATTAGTTTTCTATATTTAACATTTAATTTCTTTGCTAATGAAGATAATTCTTGTTCTTTTTTTGGAGATTTTCGTATTTCTATAATAAATTCTCATACTTTTTCAATAATAGTTTTAAATTTCCCTAAACCAGCATTTACTACAAGTGCAATTGTATGTGCACCACATCTAATTACATAAAAAGGTATTTGAGATTCATTTAAAAGAGTATCAGTAAGTTTTGTTATAGCTGCAACTTGATTAGATCCATTGTCAATTGTAATTGCTAAAGCTTTTGTTACAATTGAAAAATCTTGAAGAATTTTATAAGTAGCTCTTTCAATTTGTAATCCAGTGTATGGATGAGGAAACCTTTGAAATGCAATTACTGCATGTTTCAAATTCCATTCATTATTTATCCAATGTGCAGTAAGAACCATATAAGGAGTACCAGTATCAGAAGTCCACATATCAAATGTAAAAGTAAACTTTAAATTATTTTCCTAAATAATTAATCAATATAACAATTATAATTTAAAATAATTAATTTAATTGAAAAAACTAGATATAATATAAATTAACAATAAAAAGATAAATTTACCTGAAACATTTTAATAATATTACTTTTATATTGTATATATTTATCATCAATTTTTTTATGAAGAGTTTGTCATGAAGGAATTTGAAACTTAGGATTAAGACCAGTAATAAATTCATGAAAAAGTGGACTATCTACAGTTCTAAATGGTAGACATTTTGCAATTATCCAATTAATAAGCCTGTTTGATAAATCTAAACAGTCTTCTCCTTGTACTAATTTAATATTTGTAAATGCTGCTTCTATTGATCCCACTTTTTTTGGTTGAATTTTTTCATATTTCTTTTTAAAATGGTCATTAAGAGTTGTTGTAGAACATTTTACACTATATTTTTGATTACAATATTTACATTTAGTATGTATGTGAATACCTTCTTTATCAAGTATTTTTTCATAATATTGCCAAACAACACTTGGTGAGCGAACTGGAGGTGTTTTTTTTTCATTTTTTTCTAAAGAATTAACTTCTTTAGATTCTTCCTTATCATATTCATGTGTATTTTCTTCAATGACAATAACTGGTCATTCCATTTCATCCTCTACCTCCACTATCTCCATTAAATTATTGTCAATATTACTCATTATAGATATTAAGTAATGTAAACGAGTAAGTATAAAGAAAAAAAATAGTTAAAGTAATACGAAAAATTAATTTTTTTAAGTCCCGATATATATGATAGATAATCAATGATCATTTATCAAGGAAAAAAAAAATTAATTTCTTCAATGAAAAGAAATATGAGTAAAAGAAAAGTATTATTTTTTTGTTTTATTTTTTTTTTCAATATTATATACACATTTATTTATAAATATTTACTTTTCAGACTGGAATATCTCTTAGTTGCCATGTAAATTAAAATTTTCGTGATTAAAATTTTCGTAATTGGAATTTTCGTGTTGAAGTATATGTCCGGACAACATAATTTCAATATTAATGATAATGAATTGGTAAGTAAGTTTTTTAAAATATTACACTTGTTTAATTATTCATTTTATTTTTTTATTTATACTTACGTTTTTCTATTTGTCTAATTTGTCTACCTGATCGTCCGTTGTCTCTTAATTCTATTTTTTATAACTAGCGATACTACTATACACAGGGTTGTGATTTTGTACTATACTGTACTAAGTACAGTACAGTACAGTACACGTACTGTACTAGTACTATAACATTTTCAAAATTTAGTACATTTAGTACATCTAAATCATGTGATTTATTAATTTTGATTGGTTAATAATTTTAACTAATCTTGTGATATACTGTACTGTACTAAATGTACTAAATATTTTAGTACAATTAGTACAATATATGAAATATTATAAAATCATTTAAATTGTATTAATCTTTATTAATAAAAAATAAAATGTATTACATTTATTAATCAAAAGGACAAGGTAAATTATCTTTGAATATAATATCTAAATTCCATTTAGCTTGAATATTTATTGCTGGATGATCAATATCTTCAATTCCATTTTCTAAAAATTCTGAATTGTCTGTTTCTGTTTCAAGTATATCCATTCATTCACATTCAGATAAATGATCAGTAAACTTTTGGGAAATATCTTCTATATCTATATTATTATTTTCATCATCTTCACTATTATTTAATACTTCATTTTCTTCAATTAATGATTCAGTTTCAGAATCAATATCTTGCATATTAATTTCATGGTTTATATCTTGTATTTCACTTTCTGAATTAACTTCCTGTATTTCAGTTTCTAATTCATTATCTTGTGTTTCAGTTTCTAAAGTAGAATTTATAATATTAGATACAATAGATTCTTTATAGAATCTTCTATTATATGTAATATCAGCACGTAATTTTGCCATATCTAATACACGTGTATACTGAATAAATAAAAATTTAATTAAATAAAAATAAATACAAGGATTAATATAATTAAAATAAATTTTTTACCTTCAATTTATTTCTATTCTTGGTATGATAAAATCCCATATTACTCCATAATCTTTNTAAATGATCAGTAAACTTTTGGGAAATATCTTCTATATCTATATTATTATTTTCATCATCTTCACTATTATTTGATACTTCATTTTCTTCAATTAATGATTCAGTTTCAGAATCAATATCTTGCATATTAATTTCATGGTTTATATCTTGTATTTCACTTTCTGAATTAACTTCCTGTATTTCAGTTTCTAATTCATTATCTTGTGTTTCAGTTTCTAAAGTAGAATTTATAATATTAGATACAATAGATTCTTTATAGAATCTTCTATTATATGTAATATCAGCACGTAATTTTGCCATATCTAATACACGTGTATACTGAATAAATAAAAATTTAATTAAATAAAAATAAATACAAGGATTAATATAATTAAAATAAATTTTTTACCTTCAATTTATTTCTATTCTTGGTATGATAAAATCCCATATTACTCCATAATCTTTTGACTGATGCAGCATTAACACAAATACCAAAAATTCTAGAAGCAACTGTTCCTATTTCTGGATATGCATCTTTAATCCAACACCAATATTTATATATATTGTTTTCAAATTGACAAATTGTTTCATTATCAAAAGGATAATTTTTTCCTTGAAAAAAATTATCAAATTCAACAAGAATAGATTGAGGATCACATCCAGTCCAAGCTTTATAATAATATACTAACCATTTTTCCATATGTAAATAACTAATTTTTGATGAAGATGGTAATGTAAAATACTTTGTTCGGTAGGATGAATGAAGAAGCCAAGAAAGAATAAGTAATGGTTGTTCCCAAGATTCCCATCTTTTTTGTAAACGTGTTAAGATCCTATTTGCCATATTACTATCTATATATTTTTTCCAAAATTGTGTAAGATAAGCAAACCCATGTAAAACTTCATATAATCTTGCTTTATCTGTTTGTAATATATTGAGAATTTGACAATAAGGAATTAAAAGTTGCTCTAATTTTATTAAGTTTTCTCAAAAATTTTCATTCATAATAATTGAATAAATATCTTGAGAAATAGTTAATGGATCATTTGGTCGACGACGAACATTTGATTGAGATGGTTCAAATTTAGTAGCTAAAAACTAAAATATATAAAAAATTAAATAAAAGACCAAAGAAGTTAGTAAAAAAATATATAATTAAAATTAAATAGTTAAACGAAGTTAATAAAAAATTATATAATTAAAATTAAATAAAAAATAAATTAATATAGAAAATAGATTTTAATTTACATACCTGTAAAGCATTTTTGGTTGCTTTTATACTTGAACAACAAGTAAGATAACTATTCCATCGTGTATCTCCTGGAATCATTGGTTGAATATATTTTCCATAAATCTCTTTTTGGATGGTACGTAGTTGTCCAATAAAATATTTATTATTTGTATTTTTAAAATATGCTGCTATTTTTAATGCATAAGTTGATGTTGTTTTAAACTCTGGTGATACTTTAAAAATTTCACCAACACACAAATTAACCTGGTGAGCATAACAAGGAAGAAAAACAAGTTCACGATGTAGATTTCGAAGACGTAACCTACAATATAATTAAAAATTAATTACATAAATTAAAATAATATTAATTATATAAATTAAAATAATTTTAATTAATTGGAAAAAACAAAGAAAATTAGAATTTTATACATAAAAAATTTACCTTGCAGCATTATATGCTGGTGCACTATCAGTAACAATTGCTAAGATGACTAAATTCAATTCTCTGATATCTGTAATCATTTCTTCTGTTTTTGCAATAACATCATCAGTTTTGTGACGTTCACCACTTACATCCATTGCTTTCCAAACATAAGGTTAACCATCAGAAGACATAATAATTGTTCCCATTAATTCTTGTTCACGTACATTAATCCAACCATCAAAGGATAATGTAATTCCAATTCTATCTAATTCTAATTTTTCAATCATTGTATTGTTAAGATCTGTAACAGCTTCATGTAAGATTTTGTCTGATAATGTTTTTCTATTGGGCAATTTAATTAGTGGATTCAAAAACTTAAAAAGTTCAATAACTTCTGGATTATTAACCCAAGATAAAGCAAATCCACAAGAAATAGTAACACGTAATATTAATAAATTGAATTTTTTTCTATCAATATTAGAAAGAGGTCGTGTTATAAAGTTATCCAGAGGTCCATAATTTGAAAGGGACAAAGTTTGTGCTGAAGATGATGAAGCTTGTGATGAAAATGAAATATTTCGTTGTATTTTTGCTGGTTGATTACTATGATTTGATAAATTATTTGCTAATAAAAAAAATTCAATTATCGCGGTTTTCAAATTAGTGCGATCATGTGATAAAATGATTTACTAATTAAAAACCGAATATCCCGAATACCTTATAACGTGTCAAATAAAAGTTTTTGTTTTACATATGATTAACAAATCAAATGCATGGATATAATAGATGAATCATTTGGTCAATTATTTGTTGTGTTTTAGATTTTTTTCGAAGACTTTTCAATAGTAACTTTGTGCTGATTACAAAACAAGGTAAAAACGATTACCTTTAGATTACCTCCGATTACCAATAGTTATTTTTAAATTTTATTAGTAAAATAGCTATATATTTATTTTTTTAATTTATTTTTAACATATTATTTGACAAATATATTGTTTTTTATTTATTTTTAACATATTATTTGACTAATACTTTCTTAGAAATAATATGGGACGCGCATTAAGCGAAGATTTACGTTGGAGAATAGTTTATTTAAACTCTGATGGATATAATGAACGAGAGATATCTAATCTTTTACACATAAGTCAATCTACTGTTAATAAAATACTTAACATTTATAAGCATTGGGCATGTGTAGTTAATCCTTTAAAAAAAATCCCAGGCAGAAAAAAATTATTTACACGTAATGAAATGAATATTTTAAAATCACTAATACAAAATAAGGTGGATTGGTATTTGGATGAATTAGTATTTGAGATGGAAAACTATACAAGTAAAAAGGTTTCAGTACCAACATTGTGGAGAACTTTGAAATATATTGGAATAACTCGTAAAAAGGTATTTTTTTATATTATTATTTATAGTATTTATAATTNATCTTTCGATCTATTTGTAAGCCAGCTTAGCAAAAACCAAGATTCAAGTAATTTCATACCTTCTGAACAATTTTAATTAGTCAATCAAAGACAGTTTACTTTGATGAAAGCATTGAAATTATGCCATAAAGTTCTGGAAGTGTAAAAAAATTCGTGAGTATATGTAATTAAAGATTCGAGCATATTTTGATGTATTTATAAGTTATCTTGGTAAAAATTAAGATTCAAGTAATTTCATACCTTCTGAACAATTTTAATTAGTCGCTCAAAGGCAGTTTACTTTGACCAATACGTTAAAATAACGTCCCAAATTTCTGGAAATAAAATGGAAGTGCAAAAGTTTTGTAAATATTTGTAATTAAAAAAAAATTCATAATTCAATCCATTTGTAAGCCAACTTAACAAAAACCAAGATTCAAGTAATTTCATACCTTCTGAACAATTTTAATTAGTCGCTCAAGGGCA
>PQFF01000131.1:642571-654645 GCA_003547095.1 Diversispora epigaea
CGATGCCTAGTTTCCCACCTAGTATGTATCATTTCTAACAAATCTGTATCTGATACAGTATATTTTTTATTCATTATTTTACTTAGACGAGGTAAAAGTTTTGTGATGATAAAATCACGTTGTTCCACCCATGTAAGTTCTGGTTTTATCGGATATTTTGTTTTGTATTTGGAATTATAAATCAAAAATAATTCTTTCTATAATTAGATAAATTTGTATTAGTTATTCCGTGCCCGATATATGTATAATATAAAAAATCAAAAAAAAAAAAAAACAATTTACCCTAACTCGTTTATATGATTCGGAATCTAAATATTTTATTGTTTTTATTTTCTTTTTTTTCTTTTTTTCTTCTTCAGATGATGAAGATTCAGATTCATCAGATTCATCAGAAGATGACGAAGATTCATTAGCAGAAGAAGAAGGTGATGATGATAATGAGAAAGTAGTAGGGGAGGGCGAAGAAGAGGATGAAGAGGACAAGAGGATGAAGAAGAGGAGGAAGAGGAGGAAGATTCTTTTTTATTTTTTTTATTTTTTCTAATTTTACTAATTTTTTTATTATTTTTTCTAATTTTACTAATTTTTTTATTACTTTCACCAATTTTTTTGTTTTTACTTGGCATTTTTGTAAAAATTTTTCCAATTGTTTCGTAATCTATTAAATATAATTAATATATTAGTTATAATTATAATTATTATTTTATAAATAGACAATTAATTAATTAATTAATTAATTAATTTACCTTTTTTTGATATTTTGTTATGTGTTTTCTTTTTTAGTGCCTTGATAGGATGAAAAGAATATGTTACTTTTTTTGATTTCGTCATTTTTTTTATAAAAAATAATTTTTTAAAAAAGAAAGAAAGGGAAAGAGTAGTTTTTTATATATTGTATTTTTCGGGCAGATGAATCAATTATTGCATCATGAAAAGGTAAAGTTATTAATCATTATATCATATTTTTTGATATCGGACATATTATATATGAGGTAATTAAGAAGTAATATTTCATATTACTTACGTGATATTCTTGTTTATGACGCGTTATTTCGTATGTAGCTGAAATGTAATATAAGTTTAGAAATATATGTAATATATAATATATATTTATTTATAAATATACTTAAAAACAAAGTATTTTGATTTTTTAGAACTTTACCTTTTCCCTTGGATTTAAAGATTTTTAAAGCAAAATTAGTTACTTATATCTGAAAACGCGAAATTAAAAAAAAATGAAACATCACTTATCGGGGTCATATCAATATTATGAATAATATATTGTTAACATTATATATATTTTAAAGAAACGAATAAAAAAATCACTTATCGGGGTCCTGGTGTTATATATCAATATTAAGAATAATATAGTATTATCAACATTATAAAAATTATGGTTTTGGTTTTGGTTTTAAAACGCCAGTAAGGGCTCGCCTTTATTCATAGAATTTTAATATACATTACAATTCAACAACTTAAACTAAAAAACATTACAGAATAAAAACTTGCTAGCTAAGGATTGGTTACCCGCACGGCATACCCAACTACCGTAGAGTGGCTATAGACCTCCATTTCGAACTACTTCGAAACTGTCCAACCGAGACTCTTACGAGAGTTGGTTTAATCTATAACAGCGATATCTTCATCTCACCCTAACTGCATGGAATATATTCCATTGGTGCACTGCAACAAAAAACAAAAAAAAGAAATTTTTTGTAATCCCAACAACTATCACCTACCAAGGGAACAACATCCCACCCACAAAGTCACTACTAACATACAACCCACCAANTTATTTTTTCTAATTTTACTAATTTTTTTATTATTTTTTCTAATTTTACTAATTTTTTTATTACTTTCACCAATTTTTTTGTTTTTACTTGGCATTTTTGTAAAAATTTTTCCAATTGTTTCGTAATCTATTAAATATAATTAATATATTAGTTATAATTATAATTATTATTTTATAAATAGACAATTAATTAATTAATTAATTAATTAATTTACCTTTTTTTGATATTTTGTTATGTGTTTTCTTTTTTAGTGCCTTGATAGGATGAAAAGAATATGTTACTTTTTTTGATTTCGTCATTTTTTTTATAAAAAATAATTTTTTAAAAAAGAAAGAAAGGGAAAGAGTAGTTTTTTATATATTGTATTTTTCGGGCAGATGAATCAATTATTGCATCATGAAAAGGTAAAGTTATTAATCATTATATCATATTTTTTGATATCGGACATATTATATATGAGGTAATTAAGAAGTAATATTTCATATTACTTACGTGATATTCTTGTTTATGACGCGTTATTTCGTATGTAGCTGAAATGTAATATAAGTTTAGAAATATATGTAATATATAATATATATTTATTTATAAATATACTTAAAAACAAAGTATTTTGATTTTTTAGAACTTTACCTTTTCCCTTGGATTTAAAGATTTTTAAAGCAAAATTAGTTACTTATATCTGAAAACGCGAAATTAAAAAAAAATGAAACATCACTTATCGGGGTCATATCAATATTATGAATAATATATTGTTAACATTATATATATTTTAAAGAAACGAATAAAAAAATCACTTATCGGGGTCCTGGTGTTATATATCAATATTAAGAATAATATAGTATTATCAACATTATAAAAATTATGGTTTTGGTTTTGGTTTTAAAACGCCAGTAAGGGCTCGCCTTTATTCATAGAATTTTAATATACATTACAATTCAACAACTTAAACTAAAAAACATTACAGAATAAAAACTTGCTAGCTAAGGATTGGTTACCCGCACGGCATACCCAACTACCGTAGAGTGGCTATAGACCTCCATTTCGAACTACTTCGAAACTGTCCAACCGAGACTCTTACGAGAGTTGGTTTAATCTATAACAGCGATATCTTCATCTCACCCTAACTGCATGGAATATATTCCATTGGTGCACTGCAACAAAAAACAAAAAAAAGAAATTTTTTGTAATCCCAACAACTATCACCTACCAAGGGAACAACATCCCACCCACAAAGTCACTACTAACATACAACCCACCAAACTTACAACTCACCATCTTACACATTTCCCGACTAACCACCCGCCAAATTCAAATCACCTGACCTATCCAACCCAACTCATCACCTTTACATCTCACTCCCCCGTCCTCCCACAATTTATCACATCACACACCATTACCATCGATCATCCCCTTAGATACCAATGTATCACCCAATTTCATCAGTGCGTCACCACCTGGATCTACAAGATCGACGATTCAGGGTCAAATCGAAATTTGACATTCCCCCCAAAAAGTATTCCATGAAAAAGAGGAAGAATTTTGTGACGCAGACCCGTTTCGCTACCAGACGAAAATTAAACAGCTCCAGAAAACTTCTTTGTTTCCAGTATTCGTTCGAAATAGTACCGTCAACGCAGAAAAGGCAGTCTGGTCGCCCTTCACAACCGACCGCCGTTCATCTCAGGGCTTATCCACACGAAAACTATTTCCGAGAAGAAAGTAAAATTTGCCGTTTACACCTTTCGTCAAAGAAACCAGAACCAAACCCGTAGGCAAAGTTTCATATATTTTTTATAAACCATCCATGCTAGATAATCTTATCCGGTTGGGCTTAACCTCTGACTAAATAATTATAAAAAAAATATTAATTTTACTACTGCGGATTTTGAGTAATTACGAACGGAGAGAAAGAGTTTTTTTTTTTTTTTTTATTATAAAAATTATGGTTTTGGTTTTAAAACGCCAGTAAGGGCTTGCTTTTATTCATAGAATTTTAATATACATTACAATTCAGCAACTTAAACTAAAAAACATTACAGAATAAAAACTTGCTAGCTAAGGATTGGTTACCCGCACGGCATACCCAACTACCGTAGAGTGGCTATAGACCTCCATTTCGAACTACTTCGAAACTGTCCAACCGAGACTTTTACGAGGGTCGGTTTAATCTATAACAGCGATATCTTCATCTCACCCTAACCGCATGGAATATATCCCATTGGTGCACTGCAACAAAAACAAAAAAAAGAAAAACTAATTTTTGTAATCCCTACTCCTTCTCTTACCAAGGGAACGACATCCCACCCCACATATTAAAAATTATTCTTCTATAAACAAGGAATAGACTATAAACCTATCCCCTACATTAACTTCTATACTAGNTATAAAAAAAATATTAATTTTACTACTGCGGATTTTGAGTAATTACGAACGGAGAGAAAGAGTTTTTTTTTTTTTTTTTATTATAAAAATTATGGTTTTGGTTTTAAAACGCCAGTAAGGGCTTGCTTTTATTCATAGAATTTTAATATACATTACAATTCAGCAACTTAAACTAAAAAACATTACAGAATAAAAACTTGCTAGCTAAGGATTGGTTACCCGCACGGCATACCCAACTACCGTAGAGTGGCTATAGACCTCCATTTCGAACTACTTCGAAACTGTCCAACCGAGACTTTTACGAGGGTCGGTTTAATCTATAACAGCGATATCTTCATCTCACCCTAACCGCATGGAATATATCCCATTGGTGCACTGCAACAAAAACAAAAAAAAGAAAAACTAATTTTTGTAATCCCTACTCCTTCTCTTACCAAGGGAACGACATCCCACCCCACATATTAAAAATTATTCTTCTATAAACAAGGAATAGACTATAAACCTATCCCCTACATTAACTTCTATACTAGTAAAATTATCTTACAGATTTTTAAATTTTTAAATCTAAATTTAGAAGAAATACATGATTACATAAACTTCTAAAAATAACTTCCTAATACTAAATTTATTATCCTCCTAAAAAGGTAAATTTTGTTATCAATATGCGAACTGATAAATAATTAATATGTAATGCCATGCATATTAATTTCAGCCTTTTAATTACTATCTATATACAGTACATGTAGTACAATATTATGTCACTATAAATTCAAGGTCAACCCATATTTTTAAATTCCCCCAAATTTTGTTATTACTGCGCCACTAAAAATTATCATCAATTTGTATTATCTTTCTAAGTAGAGGCTTCCGCTAAAGCCGTGATATCTAACCCAACTGTCAGAAAATTCGTAAGGTCCATATCGTCTAGTCATCACAACAGATAACACAGTTTTTATTTCTTCAGGACTCCAGTTACGTTTATATCTCTGCCCCAATCCGTGAGATAGTTATCCTTTCACTTTAAGAGAGTATTTTATCCACCCGCCAGTTCCCACCAATCCTATTGCAATGAGAGTGGTCTTACGGAAGGACCCAAGGTTCTTATAAAGCTCAGAAAATGCATTCCTCATAGTAAAGCTAAGCTTGGAGAGAGCATGGTGTGTCATTACCTCCGTCTACTTCGTCTTGTCGGGCTGTCCTTTCTTAATTATGTTACCATTTAATATTAGCAATGCCAGGTAAAAGCTTTCGCAAACCTTTAAACTCCCTCTCAGAACCTCACAAACTTCTTCGCTTGCAGGAAGGAAAAAATTTAAAAGCAAGTTAATAACTTAGACCTGGCCCCGAATAAATTTTGTTATCGTTCGACAAAAAATAAAAAATTTTTATATATAAAATTTTAATAAAAAATTGATAAGCGGAAAGAGTTCATTATCTATTATAAAAATTATGGTATATGTATTATTATAAAAATTATGGTTTAGTTTAGTTTAGTTTAAAGCACCGGTAAGGGCTCGTCTTTATTCATAGAATTTCAATATACATTACAATTCAGCAACTTAAACTAAAAAACATTAAAGAATAAAAACTTGCTAGCTAAGGATTGGTTACTCGCACGGCATACCCAACTACCGTAGAGTGGCTATAGACCTCCATTTCGAACTACTTCGAAACTGTCCAACCAAAACTCTTACGAGGGAAGGTTTAATCTATAACAGCGATATACTTCATCTCACCCTAACCAATAAGAAAATCCCATTGGTGCAAAATGTCAAAAAACAAAAAAAAAGAAAAAACTAATTTTTTGTAATCCCAACAACTATCACCTACCAAGGGAACAACATCCCACCCCACAAAATTACTTCAAACATACAACTCGCCAAACTTACAACTCACTATCTTACACATTTCCCAACTAACCGTCTCCAAATTCAAATCACCTGACCTATCCAACCCGACTCGTCACCTTTACATCTCACTCCCCCGTCCTCCCACCATATATCACATCACACACCGTTACTACCGATCACCACCTTAGATACCAACGTATCACCCAATTTCATCAGTGCGTCACCACCTGGATCTACAAGATCGACGATTCAGGGTCAAACCGAAATTTGACATTCCCCCCCAAAAAGTATTCCATGAAAAAGAGGAAGAATTTTGTGGCGCAGACCCGTTTCGCTACCAGACGAAAATTAAACAGCTCCAGAAAACTTCTTTGTTTCCAGTATTCGTTCGAAATAGTACCGTCAACGCAGAAAAGGCAGTCTGGCCTACACAAAAACCGACCGCCGTTCATCTCAGGGCTTATCAACACGAAGACTATTTCTGAGAAGAAAGTAAAATTCGCCGTTTACACCTTCTGTCAAAGAAACCAGAACCAAACCCGTAGGCAAAGTTTCATATATTTTTTATAAAACACCCATGCTAGATAGTCTTATCCGGTTGGGCTTAACCTCTGACTAAATAATTATAGAAAAATATATTAATTTTACTACTGCGGATTTTGAGTAATTACCGAACGGAGAGAAAGAGTTTTTTTTTTTTTTTTTTTAATTATAAAAATTATGGTTTAAACGATCAGTGAGATCTCATCTTTATTCAAATACTCATAATATACATTATAATTCAATAACTTAAACTACAAGTACAAAAAGAATAAAAACTAACTAGGAAGGATTGGCTACCTGCCACTGTTTAACCCGCCACCGCTGTAAGAAAACCGAAGTTCGCTCACAGAGTCGCCAGTTACAACCCCACTTCTAAGACCCTGCAACCACCGATTACAGGATATCTTAAAAACAGCGCCGGACCGCTGGATCGACTATCAATTTACAAAAGAGGGTCCAAAAAAAAATAAAAAATTGTTCTACATATTCCATCTATAGTACAAGGGAAAATATACGATCATATAAAAAACCCTAAAATTGTTTTCATAAAGCTAAATTTAACATTTACCCAAAAAAGGTAAATTTACCTATCAATATGCGAACAGATAATAATTAATATGCAATACCATGCACATTAATTTCAGCCCTTTAATTTCTATCTATGGATAATACACATATATCTTAAAATTTTCTATCTATGGACAATACACGTGTATCAATATTGTGTTACTATAATTCAAGGTCAAACCCATATTTTCCAATTCCCCCACACCAGAGGTTACTGCACCACTAAAAATTAATATTTTTCTAAGTAAGGCCTTCGCTAAAGCCATTTCCTCACCCAACCGTCAGAAAATTCGTAAGGTCCATGTCGTCTAGCCATCGCAACAGATAACACAGTTTTGATTTTTGGGACTCCAGTTACGTTTATATCTCTGCCCCAATCCGTGAGATAGTTATCCTTTCACTTTAAGAGAGTATTGTATCCACCCGCCAGTTCCCACCAATCCTATTTGCAATGAGAGTGGTCTTATGGATTTAAAGGACCCAAGGTTCTTATGGAGCTCAGGAAATGCATTCCTCATAGTAAAGCTAAGCTTGGAGAGAGCATGGTGTGTCGTTACCTCCGTCTACTTCGTCTTGTCGGGCTGTCCTTTCTTAATTATGTTACCATTATATGTTAGCAATGCCAGGTAAAAGCTTTCGCAAACCTTTAAACTCCTTCTCAGAACCTTACAAACTTCTTCGATCGCAGGAAGGAAAGAATTTAAAAGTAAGTTAATAACTTAGACCTGGCCCCGAATAAATTTTGTTATCGTTCGATAAAAAATAAAAAATTTTTATATATAAAATTTTAATAAAAAATTGATAAGCGGAAAGATTATTAATTATAAAAATTATGGTTCATAAATGCCGGTAAGGGCTCGTCTTTATTTATAGAATCTTAATATACATCGCAATTCAGCAACTTAAACTAAAAAACATTAAAAAATAAAAACTTGTTAGCTAAGGATTGGTTACCCGCACGGCATACCCAACTACCGTAGAGTGGTCATAGACCTCCATTCCGAACTACTTCGAAACTGTCCAACTAAAACTTTTACGAGAGAAAGTTTAATCTAATGACAACGATATCTTCATCTCACCCTAACCACCTGAAAAAACTCCATTGGTGCAATGTAAAAAAAAAAAATAAATTTTTACTAAAATTTAAAAAAATTTTGTAATCCCATAACTATTACCTACCAAGGGAACAACATCCCACCCCACAAAGTCACTACTAACATACAACCCGCCAAACTTACAACTCACCAGCTTACACATTTCCCAACTAACCACCCAACAAATTCAATCACCTGACCTATCCAACCCAACTCATCACCTTTACATCTCACTCCCCCGTCCTCCCACTATTCATCACATCACACACCGTTACCACCGATCACCACCTTAGATACCAACGTATCACCCAATTTCATCAGTGCGTCACCACCTGGATCTACAAGATTAACGATTCAGGGTCAAACCAAAATTTGACATTCCCCCCCAAAAAGTATTCCATGAAAAAGAGGAAGAATTTTGTGGCGCAGACCCGTTTCGCTACCAGACGAAAATTAAACAGCTCCAGAAAACTTCTTTGTTTCCAGTATTCGTTCGAAATAGTACCGTCAACGCAGAAAAGGCAGTCTGGCCTACATAAAAACCGACCGCCGTTCATCTCAGGGCTTATCCACACGAAGACTATTTCTGGGAAGAAAGTAAAATTCGCCGTTTACACCTTCCGCCAAAGAAACCAGAACCAAACCCGTAGGCAAAGTTTCATATATTTTTTATAAAACACCCATGCTAGATAGTCTTATCCGGTTGCGCTTAACCTCCGACTAAATAATTATAAAAAAATATATTAATTTTACTACTGCGGATTTTGAGTAATTACCGAACGGAGAGAAAGAGTTTTTTTTTTAATTATAAAAATTATGGTTTTAGTTTTAGTTTTAAACGACCAGTGAGGCCTCATCTTTATTCAGTTATTTATAATATACATTACAATTCAGTAACTTAAACTACAAATACAAATAGAATAAAAACTGACTATAAATTTTCGTTTAACCGTCTAACCAACCACCGTAAAAAGAGTTCTAAAACTCTCGTTATTCAGGAGGTTACAGCCCCACTGAAGTCAATTTTACAAAAAATAGTTTTAAAAAAATCCGAACCAAAATTATATATACTATTGATTGTTCTTTGTATTAATGTTTCTTTAAACAATGCTAGGTTTGTTTTAATTTCTAGATATTCCGGAGGTCTGGTGTTAATGCTTATTCCCTTACTCCTTTTTATCTTCTTGGTTATGCCATTATTTACTTCCCATTGCAGAACCTTTTTACATCGTTTTACCCATACTGAAAATAAGTATTCACGACTTAATCTATACCATTCACTTATAATTTTCTTTCTATTTCCCAGGTCTTTGATATTTTCATTTAACAGAGTCTTGAATTCCATGAGAAATAACCCACGGACACAATCTACCAGGCTAAATTTAGACTCTTCTATTGTCCCATTGATTTGCCGGACAGTATCTATGTCAAAGTAGATAGCTGTATTAATCTCGCTATCCAACTTACGGACAGCATTGTCCCCCTGATATTTTAAGATTGTATCTAATATTAAACTTCTAAATTTGGACTGTGTTCTCGATGCTTCTTCTTTACAAAAAAATACATGCACAGAATCTTCTTTTATTAGTTTACATAATGCACATCTATTGTCTTTGTAGATATTGGATTTCCTCATATGTAGATTATTGATAACTGGTAATTCATCGTTAAGAATTTTTATGTTAAACGATCTATACTTTTGGTCTTCTTTATTAGTAAAATTTGATACAATTTTTGTACCGTGTATCATAGACCACGTGGTTTGCCAGTCAGTATTCGCCGAAATGTTTTCGTTCATCCATTTATATGTTCTGTATTGCAACCGCCACTGCGAAATCCATTTGATCTCCGCCCGCTTTTTGACAAATTCCTTAATTGAAGTGTCAATGTGGTTTGCTTGCCATTTGAACAATGCTTGTCTACCCCTTATTTGAGTCATATCAATTTGGCATATTTTTGCCGAGGTCGCACCTAGGTTAGCCAGTTTGTCCGCTCGTTCGTTTAGACTAATTCCGCTGTGTGCCTCAACCTTAATTAATTCTATGTTTAGTCTTTTTTTCCGAATAATTTCAATTATGGTTTGAAGGACTAATAGAGATTTATAATTGCTCCAAGACTTTCCTTTTTTATTCTCAAGAAATCCTCGTAATGCCCATATCGCTGCCGAACTGTCTGTGTATATTTCGACTTTGGCTTGCTGAGGGGTTACATACATCGCTACCAGTATTGCCCATAGTTCCGCTCTTGTAGATGAAGGGGGACCATCTATTCTTCCATATAAGTCTATTGGACCACTTGATTCTGTGATATCGAAGGTTATTCCAAAGCCCATTATTTTCTTGTTGCGATTCGTGCGTTCCATCCGATTAGTATGGGCTATCTTCTGTTTTTTGAGGGAACCATCAGTGTATATTTTTACTACAGTTTCCTCCTTTAACTTACTTTGCGCATTATGTATTTTAGTTGTTAATTCTGGTGGGAAACTGATTAACTTTTGCCAATAAGGATCGTTGTTCTCAATTACAAACCTCTCCGTTTCTGATACGTGACGATCTGTTTCTTTCATGAAAGTTTCCATTGAAAATGGAGAGAGGAGTAATCTATTTCTTTCTCTTCTATCGTTTTTGTTACTTAATGAAAGCCGGGATTTTCTCTTAGGAAGAGAGTATATCATCTCGATATCAGTGTCAATTATACACCCCTTAGATAATTGATTCGGATCTTTATCGGTCAGTCTTGTTGCTCGTTGTTCATTTAACTCACACCCCGTACATGGGGCTATCGGAGATCCCTCTATACCATCCATGACATCACTTACATAGTGTTGAATCGGAACCACTGTTGAATTTTCTTGTGGATTTTTATATATCCGTCCCAATAGTATATTTGCAGCTGTTTTAACTGACACTATTTGATGCCTTTCTATAATCTTAGGATCAATTTTATTAATTCGGTTGAATGGATTAACAGCTGCTGTATTTTGTATTTCTTCCCATCGACTCTGTATACTTTCACTTACTTCTCTAAACCATTTCGGTATGATGCTCGAGGGTTTCAATTGATCGATTCTCATCTATACTTGCTGGTGAAACTAAATTATCGAGTTGTACCAAATTTCACTTGTCACCAATCACCAATCATTATTGGTGAAACTGGTGATATTGGTGATATAGTTGATATTGGTGAAACTTATAATATTGGTGAAATTGGTGAAACTGGTGAAATATATATTGGTGAAACTGGTGAAATTATAAATTTAATCTTTGACGCGTAATAGAATTGATTAATTCTTTTCTTTTAATTATAATTTTAATTAATATGAACATTTCATCAAATTTACAACAGGAAAATGAAAATAGTAATGAAAGTAATTGTGTATTTTATGAAAGAAATATAAGAGAAACATCTATTCCATTTTTTGATGATGAAAATACTTTAATAATACAAGATTTAAACAATACCAAAGAAAATAATACAACAAAAGAAAACATTCGGGAGGTAAAAAAAATGATGAAATTTGGGATTATTTTATAAAAGGTTTAGATTTAGGCAGAGGTTTTTATGAAGCACAATGTAAATGGTGTAACGAAAAATGGCCAAGAGGACGTCCTAAAGATATGAAAATTCATTTAGCTAGAAATTGTGAATATGTACCTGATAATATAAAAGCTCTTTGGAGAGAAAACTTTTTAGAAGAAGTTTCTGGATCTAATATTAAATCAAAAAGTATAAAACAACCAACTATTACATCTCATTTTAATAATACTAATTCTTTACCAACTTCAAAAACTAATGAAATTAATCAAGCAATTTTAAAAGCATGGGTATGTTGTGGATTTCCATTT